>WNYC01000064.1:0-228814 GCA_021396375.1 Sporothrix mexicana | reverse complement strand
AAACCGCCCCGACCGCGCGGTGCGCCACGACCGCGGCCGCCGAAGCCGCCGCGTGCACCGCCCGGACCGCCACGGCCGGCCGGCTTCTTCACGCGCTTCTCGGTGCCCGGTGGCGGCTTGGGCTTGGGGATGAAGCGCTCAAACGGCAGGAGCTTGTCGGACGACAGGTAGAACTTGTCGCCGGCCTTGAAGCTGGAGGCCTGGATGCCCTCGGAGGGCTTGATGGTGAAGTAGACCTGGTTGATGGGGCCGAGCACCTCGTCGACCTTGCCGACGTTGGTCTTGTTTTCGAGGAAGACAAAGGCGTTGAACTGCGGGATCTTGGCGGCGTTGACGCTCTTGCAGACCATTTCGCCCTCGCAGGCGTGGACAAAGGCGCCCATTTCGACGACGGAGGCCGGCGGGCCCATGTCACGGGGGGCGAAGCCGCCGCGGCCTGCAAAATTTAAACGTTAGAGGGCATTCGTTATCATTACAAGGCCGAAGGCCTCGTTTTCTCAGTTCGGGGGACCTACCACCACGGCCGCCAAAGCCGCCGCGACCGCGCGGTGCGCCTCCACGGAAGGACATGTTGGACGAGGAGAGGAGGATCGAGGGGAAAGGGGAAAGCTGGAGTTCGGGTCGACCGGTGTCGTTGGTGGTCGTTCGTCGTTGTCGTCGAGGTTGGGGAAGATTCACGAGTCGCAGGACGAAACGAAACTGGAACTTTTGGCTGGCAGCTTTGGATCTATTTTTTTTCTTTGAGAAACTTAGTTTTTTTTCTGGGGACTTCATGTGATTGGCCAGTACAGCAATTTTAGTGGGCTCTTTCTCGATCCGTCTTATCTTATCGTAAGTGGGTCTCCAAACTCCCAGCCTTCTGCCATTGAACTGTTGGCGGGCGTCCCCTGGAATTACAGTGGGTCAACACCGCGGAGCAGCGCCGTTACTTCGGAGCTCCAGCGACGGTCATTCTCCGTCGACGACATGTCGATATCTTGGCAAATCAATGTGCGCTTGTATTCAACTTTATTTTGAAGAGTATAGAATAATTATAGAATGATTACAGATAAACATAAGCAGTAGAAGGGCCAACTTAATCATTGTACACTACCTTCTAGGCGTACTCTTGGCTTCCCATTGCTTTTAACTTCTTTTGGAGGATTCAATCCAATCGCAAGACTCACTTACAATTACGACTGCATCCATGCATTAAACAGACTTGCCGATCGGGTGGGGAGGAGCTCCGAATCAGGCCGACAGCGGGTGGCTTTCAGTCTTCAGTCATACCTTGTGCATTCAGGGGATAATACGGGCCCTGTGTAGCACTGTAAGCTCGGTGCTTTTGAGGTGACGCACTACTCGGAGGTTCCCGCTATCGGGCCTTCCGCCTGTCTTATCATGGAAGGGAAGGTGCGATGGGCAGCCGCAGACCTCCAAATGCAGGGGACCAACAAGAACCCGGGGAAATGTCGTCAGCTTGTAGGTCGACGGGAGAATATAAATAAAAGGTGGCATCCATTCCTCTGAATTTGGAGTACGAGGCAGGCTTCCGAAGCTATGAATCAAACTACGCATAACATTCCGACGTAAACAATCACCACACAAGAGTCATCACAGCCAGCCAACCGCACACCCACATACACCACATTTTGAATTCACATTTTGATTTCACACTTTGGATTCACGCCCTCCCCAACATGCCCCGGTCTCTCATCGTCGCCGCTGCCCAAATGGGCCCCATTGCCCACGAGCCCGCCAACCCGGGCGGCCCTGCCTCGCGCGAGCCCGCCATGGCCCGCATGCTCAAGCTCTTGGAGGATGCCGCCGGCCAGGGCGCCCAGCTTGTTGTGTTTCCCGAGCTGGCGCTGACAACGTTTTTCCCGCGCGCCATGCTGACCGACCCGGCCGAGGTGGCCGCCCTGTTTGAGCCCGAGTCGGACGCCCCCGGCGCACCGAGCATTGTCGAGTCGCCGCACTTGGCGCCGCTCTTGTCCAGAGCAAAAACTCTCGGGGTGGATGTGAGCATTGGCTACGCGGAACGGTGGACCGACTCGGCGTCGGGGACGACGACCGACTACAACACGGCCATCTACTACTCGGCCAAGACCGGCAGCGTCGTGGGCAAGTACCGCAAAGTGCACCTGCCCGGACGGACGACGTTGCTGCCGGAAGGCTCGGCCCAGCAGCTCGAAAAGTACTACTTTACGCCGGGCAACCTGGGCTTCCAGGCGTTCCGGCCACCGGTCTTTGCCGGGACCGGCACCGAAACTCCAGCTCCCCAGCCCATTGTTGGGATGCTCATCTGCAACGACCGGCGGTGGCCCGAGGCGTGGCGGTGCCTGGGCCTGCAGGGCGTCGAGCTGGTGCTGTGCGGCTACAACACGTCCGACTACAAGCCGCAAGACGCGGGTAGTCAACAAGAGCAGACGGAGCTAGCCCTGCTGCACCACCACATCAGCTGCCAGTCGGGCAGCTACACGAATGCCTGCTTCAGTGTGCACGTCGGCAAGGTCGGTGTCGAGGCACAAGGCCCCGGCGGCGGCCTGATTGGCGGGACGGTCATCTATGATCCGCTGGGCCGCAAGGTCGGCGAGACGACGACGCTCGAGGACGAACTTGTGGTCGCGACCCTCGACCTGGACGCCTGCAAGAAGCCCAAACAGACCATTTTCAACTTTGCCAACCACCGGCGGGTCGAGCACTACGGCCGGATTGTCGAGCAGGTGGGTGTGGTTGAGCCGTAGGGTGGATGCGTAGCTGGTAGATGTTAAGAAGGGTAGGGTGCATAGCTGGCAGATGTCAAGAAGGCATAAATAATCAAAAAATCAAACAATCAAAATACAGTCAAAGCCAACCAAAGCCAACCAAACTCATGAAATAATTCCATTGTATATGCAGCCATCGTTATACAATCGTTTCCCAAAAGACAAGAGAAGACAAGAGAAAACAACCATGAAGTCAGAACGGGATAACGTGTCCCAAACCCAACAAACATCAAAAGGAAATAGAAAAGAAAAGCAGAAACAAGCATCATAACATAACATAAAAACAGAGAAGAAGAAAACAGGCGTAGAAATCCAAGCAATGATAAAAAAAGAAAAGAAACAAACACCACCCTCTATCCATTATTTATCGTCCTTTTTCGCCGTCCTCCCTCATGGCGGTGACGCCAGCTGGCTAATGTTCATTTGTTGTGTTTGCCGGCGAGCAGGCGTCTGCATGGCGGTCACATCGCCCTGCTGCGCCTGCTGCGCCTGCTGCTGCCGCAACTGCTGCTGCCGCATCGCCTGCGCCTGCTGCTGGCTGCGCTGCCGCACAATGTAGTCCTGGTTCTCGATCGTGACGCTCTTGGTCATGTGGTTGACCTTGTACACGCCCACGAGCCGCGCCGCCAGCTCAAACATGTTGTTGCGCAGCGAAATGACAATGAACTGCGCGTTCTTCGTCCGCTCCTTGATGTAGTTGGCCACGATCGACACGTTGCGGAAGTCGAGCGCCGCGTCGATCTCGTCCATCACGTACAGCGGCGTCGGCTTGTAGTGGTGCAGCGCAAACACGAGCGCCAGACTGCTCAGCGTCTTCTCGCCACCCGACAGGTTGCTAATGTTCTTCCACGACTTCTTGGGCGGCATCACGGAGAACAGGATGCCCTCCGAGAACGGGTCCAGCGAGTCGACCAGCTCCAGCTCGGCGTTGCCGCCCATCGTGATCATCTGGTACATTTCCTTGAGCCGCAGCGAGATCGTGCTAAATCCCTCCATGAACCCCTCGAGACGCAGCCGCCGCAGGTCGTCGCACCGCTTCTTGGCCGTGTCGCGCTGGGCCACCGCCGTTGCGAGGTCCGACGACCGCGCCGCGTGCTCCTCGACGCGCCGCCGGTACTCGGCCAGCACGCCCAGGTCCACGCTGGTGTTCTGTGTCTTTTCCTCGAGCGCCGCAATCTCGCTCTTGAGCACCGCCTTGTCCATGTCCGCCAGCTCGTCCTTGCTGTATTGGCTGAACGTGAGCGGCGGCGAGTTGCTGTCCGTGCGCCGGGCCACAGGCGCCGACTGCACAATCGTGAGGTCGCCCTCGTCCTCCTCACCACCCTCGGACGTCGGCGCCTCGCTGGACGACTCGGTCGCCTCTGTGCCTTGGCTGCTCTCGGCGCCGTCAGCACTCTCAGCGCCCTCCTCGCCCTCGGCTGGCGGCTCCGTCTTGATCGTCACGGGCTTCGAGTACTCGAGGTCGTGGATGTCGTGCAGCCGCAGCTTCGACAGCTTGTTCTCCCAGTAGTTCAAGCGCTGGTGGTTGTCGGCCAGCACCTTTTGGTTCTCCTCGAGCTTGTTGCGCATCTCGATCTCCACCGCGCGCGTCGTGTTGAGCGCCGCCATCTTCTCGTCGAGCTCCGCCTTGAGCTCGGCCAGCACCTGCTGCTTGAGCTGCAGGTCCTCCTGCGCCTCCTCGACGGCCGCCTTGAGCGACTCGGCGTTCTCGTCCTGGCTCTCGATCTCGGCCTCGAGCGCCTCCAGATCGCGCGTCGCCGCCTCGTGCTCCTTGGTCGCCTTGGCGTGGTCCCTTTCGAGCTTGGTCTTTTGCTTCTCGGCCTTGGCCTTGCGCACCTCGGCGTTCGACGTCTCCTCGTTGTTGGACGCCAGCTGCTCCTTCGTAAGATCAATCTTGGCCCGCTGCGCCCGCAGCTTCTCACCGCCTACCTCCATGATCTTGTCCTGCAGCTCCTTGATCTCCTCCTCGACGCTCGCCGTCTCGCCGTGCAGCTTGTCGACCGTCTTGTTGAGGCTGGCAATCTCCTTCTGGAGCACGGCCACGCGGTTGTCGTCCGACTGCGACGGCTGGTGCTCCTTGCTCAGCTCCTTGATGCGCCGCTGCGCGTCCGCCAGGTTCTTGGCCGCGCTCTCAATCTCCAGGTTGATCTTTTGCATCTGCGTCTCGAGCTTGGGGATCTCGCCCTGCAGGAACCGCAGACGGCCCTCAAGCTCGCGCTGCCGGTCCTGGAACTCGGCAAACCGCTGCTCCAGCGTGTCGCGGTCCACCTCGAGCTTGGCCACCTGCTCCTTGCTCGTGTCGGGCACCAGCTTCGACGACATCAGGCCCTTCTTGACCGTGCTGCCACCACCAGACATTGTACCCGACTTGTCAATCAGCTCGCCGTCCAGCGTCACCACGCGCCATCTCTTGGCGCCGTAGGCAATGCGGTTGGCCTGGGCCAGGTCCGTCGCCACCAGCGTGTCCTGGAGCGCGTGGTAAAAGGCCGGCCGGAAGCGGTCGTCCTTGGCGCGGATCAGGTCAAACAGCCGAGGCGCATCCTCGGGCGTGCGGATGGGCGCGAGATCGCGCGTGCGCAGCTTGTCGAGACAGATAAAGTTGCCGCGGCCCAGGTTGGTCTTGCGCAGGTACTCGATGCACTGCTGTCCGGCCTCGACCGTGTCCGTGACAAAGTTGTCGAGCGACGGGCAGGCCGTCGAAATGGCCACGTCGTACTTTTGGTCGATCGTGCCCAGGTTGCCGAGACGGCCGTGGAAGCCCTCGATACGACCCGACTCCTTCATGCGCATCAGTGCTGCGAGGACGTTGCCCTGTGTCTGGGTCGCAGACAGGCTGGAGCGGGCTTCGTCGGCCTTTTGGCGGGCATTGGACAGCTGGGCACGCAGCTTGGGTTCCTGCTGCGCCAGGCTCTCGAGCTCGGCCTCGACCTTCTTGGCCTCCTTCTCAAGACGCGCCTTTTCGACCTGCGCCTCTTTGAGCTCTTCGGCCTTGGCGTCGCGGCCCTCCTCGATGCTGGCAATCTTGGCCTCCATCTCCTCGAGAGCCGTGGCGCCGGCATTGGCCTTTTCCTGAAGAATGGCCAGCTCGCTCTCGGCCACGGCAATAGCCGACTGCGCCTGGTTGATCTTGTCCTTCCAGGGCTCAAGCGATTTCTGCTTGGCGGCAATCTGGTCGGAAAACTCTTGCGTCTTGCCCTTCAAACTGTCGCGAATGCTGGCCAGGTCGCCCTCCTCCTCCTTGATCTGCTCCTCGAGCTGCGCAATCTCCTCGGCGCGCGTCTGGATCTCCTCGGTGCACTGCTCGATCGTCTCGGCCGCGTCGGCCGCCGACTTCTCGGCATTGGCAATGGCCTTGTCGAGCTTCTTGCGCTTGTCCGTCAAGAACTTGCGCTTCTCCTCAAACTTGACGCGCTCCTGGTCGAACTTGGTCATCTCCTTGACCAGCTCCTGGGTCTGCTTCTCGTGCGCCTCGCACTTCTTGCTGCCCTTGGCGAACTGCTTTTCGAGCAGCTTAATGTCCTGCTCGCCACCGTGGTGCTTCTCGAGCTCGGCGTCGAGTTCCGCCTGCATCTGCGAGATGGCCTCTTCGGTGACGGCCACATTGTCGTGGCACTCGCTGGTGTAGATCTGGTAGAGGGCGGACTGCTTCATGGCGAGCTCGTTCTCATCGCGGATGAATGCAATGGCCTTCTCCTTCTTGTCCTCGAGGCTGCTCTTCTCCTTCTCGACGTGCTGCACACGTCCGCTCTTCTCCATGCAAATGTCGTTGAGCGTTTCGACCTCGGTGGCCGCCTCTTCAATGGGCGTCTTGTACTTGGACGTGCCGATAATGTCCTCGAGGTACTCGAGCAGGCCGTCCTCGTGCTCGTTGCCGGCCTTGGCCTTCATCTGGGCAATGGACTCGACCTCACCCTGGAGAATCAGGAAGCGCTTGTGGTCCAAGTCGACGCCGCGGTCTTTGAGGAGCGTGGTGACGGTCGTAAAGTTGGACGACTTGTTGTTGATGTAGTATGTGCTGGAGTTGTTGCGGAAGGCCTTGCGCGAGATGACCAGGTCCGACTCGGGGACAACTTCCGATCCACCGCCGGGCAGGTCCATCACTTCGCGGAAGTGGACTGCGACCTCACAGTACTCCAGGTTCGGGTACTGGGCCGAGTTGTGGATGAGGGCAGACAGCTTGCCCTGACGCATCTTGCTGGCGCGGAAACCAAAGACAAAGAGCAGCGAGTCAATGACGTTGGACTTGCCGGAACCGTTGGGGCCGACCACAGACGAAAACGACGAGTGGAAGGGCCCGACCTCCTGGACGCCCGCGTAACTCTTGAAGTTGGTCAGGATCAGGTACGTGATGACCGTGCGGGCCTTTGGTACGGCCGGCTCGACGGGCGGGATGTTGGTCATGGTGCGCGACTTGAGCACAATGTCCATGGGCTTCTCGAGGATCGTGTCCATGGCGCGAATCGGCTTGGCGGCAGCCACGGCTTCCTCCGTCGAGGCTGTGCGGGGACGCTCGTTGACCGACACGTTGGTAATGTCGGACAGCGGCGTCATGGTCACGTCGCGCGCGTGGACGGTGTCGTCTGCGCCCAGCTCGTCGCCCGTCTCCTCGTCGGCTGCAATCAAAGTCTCAGCAGCCTGAACTGGAGCCGGAGACGCGCCTGGCGCGACATTCTCAGTGTCCTCTGTGGGCGGCTCAGGCGAGGCCGAGGGCTGCGGCGTCGGGATCGAGGACAGCGACGAGAACGACGACAGCGAAGGCACGTCGGGCGTCTCCGACTTTACGACGACCTTTGCCTTGGACGCGGCCATGCTCTTGCGTTTGCGCGGCGCGGCCTTCTTGGCTGGCACGGCATCTCCGCCCTCGATCGACTGCGTCACGTCGGCTGCGAGTGACGCGGCCGTCTGGTCAGGGTCGAAGATCTCGCTGGGCTCAATCGTCGTGTTGGCTGCAACCGACGCGCGTGTCCGTCTTGGCCGCGTGGGCTTTGCGCTCAGGGTCGAGGCGCCGTCGCCGGCGTTTGCAATCGTCTTGCGCCGCGATGACGACGCGGCTGGCCGGCGCGGGCTGCGCGTCGGCGCGGGTGTGAAGTCCTCCTCGTCGTCCGGGTTGATTGTCTTGTTGGCAGTCACGTCGCCGGAAATCTCATCGTCCGATTCGATAATGGCGGTGCGCCTGCTGGCGGCGCGTCGCGTCGGACGTGTCGACATGTTGTGTGTAGGTTGGTGTGTGATATCAGTTGTTGTTGAAAGGTAGTGTCGTTGTTAAAATTCGTGTGTCGTGGGCCGAAATGCCGGCGTGTCGTCTTGTCGTGAAATCACGAAATGTCGAGTTTGTGGAAAGGAGAGACGAAGAAGCGCGATCGTGCAAAGTGTGTCGCCCAGGGCCCCCCAAAGGAAGGCGTTGCCCCGCTTGTTGTTGACTTGCGATTTCCTATTTGGGTTGTAAACAAAACAAGGGGGAAGTGCCCCACAATAAAATCGACTGCCAGGTACTTGCACGTGACCACATTTTCGCGTGCAGAACGGTTACCTGCATATGAAATTGGGCAAAGACAACCGACAAGGTCCCAAATTGAAGCTCAAGCTCATGATAGCTTCCCTTTGGCACCCAAAAAGACATTGTATCACACAAAACCACCACGATGTCAGGACGACTCGATTTTCGGAATTTTAGCGACGTGTTCGGCAACGGCGACACACTGCCGTACGATGCGCACGTCAACCGCGACATTGAGTCGAAGCGCAAGAGTCTCGGCGGCGTCCTGTTTGTCGACCGAGTGTTTACCGCCTTGGGTATTCAGAAGGGTGCGTACCCGTAACTCGGAATTGGACCGGCGACAATGACAATGACATTCTGCTGACACATTCTCTCAAGTCAAAATCTACCCGCCAAAAGACACCCGCACATTGCACGACCTCTTCCAGCAGATCCTCGCCAGCAAGATGACGACGCACCACAAGCTCTCCGCCCTCTACTACCTTTTGTTGGACCACGACGATGGCCTCAGCGCGCGCTCCAAGATCTCCGACAACTTTGCCGCCCAGACGGGTATGCCCAAACGCTACCAGATCTTCATGAGCGGCCTCTGGCATATGGACCGTCTCCAGTTCGGCGTCGCCCTCGAGTACCTGGCCCACCCGTCGCTGCTGCCCGAGTTTGCCGACAACATTGTCACGGTGCTGGTGCGCCATGCCGAGAACAACGATTACAGTCTTGCGCTGGCCTACTATGCGGCCGTGCAGCCTGTCCTCAAGACGCAAGAGGCGGTGGAGCTGCTGTTTGAGGCATTGTCGCGCACCGATGTGAGCGAGGCTTTTTACTACACGCGGACACTGGCGGGGCCGGCACGGCAGCAGCTGTTTGAGCAGCTGGTGGGGTCCGTCTTGAAAGATGCAGCAGCAGGGAGCAGCGGGGGCGGCAGCGGCAGCGCCTCGACGGCCACCGATGTGGCGAGCCGCTCGGCAGAACTCATCAGCCTGCCCCTCGACGCACAAGAAGAGGCCTGGCTGCGGGCGTACCTGACGGTCGGCGAGGGCCGCAAGCTCAAGCGGGCCAAGGACACGATGATCATGAAGAAGATTGTGTCAGGCGACGTGGACTTGAGCGAGGGCAGCAAGAGCTTGAGCGGCCCGTGGGGCATTGTGCTGCAAGGATTCCGGCACGAGACCGGCGGTGAGCAATAGGGTGCCACTGTTGGCGGTGCTGGATTCACTGGCGGTGCTGTCCATGTTGTCGTGTCCCAGGATGGCGACGCCGGAGAGGAGGGCGAGCAGCTGGCGCTGTCGTATCGCGAGGGACAGCTGATCGATGTGTAGGGCGCCCGGGCTCGTGGTTTTGGTTTGGTTTTGTTTCTTCTTCGGGAGTTTATAGGCAAAAGGGTTACTAGGGATTTGGTTTGTTTCCATTTTCAGCAAAGATATCACATAGCAATAATACACATTATATCTGAACAACCAAAGAAGGATGGTTTCGAAACAAGAAATGACAAGATGGTATTCCAGGACACCTAGTCTAAGCCAACACCAATTCTAACAGCATCGTGAGAGTATGAGAAGAAAATAGAAAACGCCTCGTGTCGTGCCCCGCGCGCTGGTTGCAGCCGCTATGATGAAAAGTACTGTACAAAAAGAAACTCTGAGGAGAGTCGTCCACCGCGAAGGGGGTAACATTAAAAGTGGTAAAACAAAAGACGCCGCCAAACGAGTGTTCCCATATGAAAGAAAGAAAAAGTGAAAAGCTGCAAAGCGAACCGTCTATCCTATTTGTGATCCCCCTCCCATATCTACATATTTAATCTTGCCGGGTGTTCTCGCCCGTCTTGACCGGCACCATCTCGTACTCGCCGGCACCATCGCGGCCTCGGCCCCGGCCACGACCTCGTGAGAAGCCCTGCTCCTCGTCGCCGTCAGCGCCGGCAGGCTGGGCGGCGGCTGCTGCATTGCTGCTTCCACCATTGGTGCCAGTGGCCCCCGCCGCGCCGCCAAACGATATTGGCCGCAGCTCGCGGTGCCGGCTGCCCCATGTACCCAGCAGGATCGCGACGGTCATCGAAACGCCCATTGTGGCCCACCACGCGAGGTTGGCGGGCAGCGAGCCCGTCACAAAAAACACGACCGCCAGGTGCACAATGTGCAGAGTGGCGGCAAAGTCAAGCACGAGCTTGGAGCGGCCGACAAAGTAGACGATGGAGGCTGCCCCGAACAAGCCGGCCGCCAGGATCCAGACAAACGCCGTGACCCAGCCCTCGGTCGTGTCCCCGCGGATCCCGCTCCAGCCAAACACCAGATTAAACGAGAAGTCGCGGCCGGAGACACGCGACGCAAAGAACATGAAAACTGTGAGGGTGGCGTAGAGTATGGACTGGACGATGGCGATCTGTGAGAGGAGCTGGAGTGGCGGGTATTCGGCGATGGCGCCGGAGCGGCGCGGGCGGCGACGACGCGCCATGATTGTGTGGGTGTCGGTGAAGGTGTCCGCAAAGGCTGTGTAGAAGTTGGGATAGCTGTCGTTTGAAAAACAGAGACAGCAGCAGACGAGAGTGTCGCCGATTGTCTAGCTGCGTTTCACGCCGACTGCTGTAGTGGATGTTTGCGACGAGGATTAGAGAACGATGCAGGCTCTGTCCTTCTTCCAGTTCAAAAGCCTATGTCTATGGTATATCCGCCTCCGTCGTGTTGAACTATGCGCCAGATGTCCAGATGCCGCGATGTCGCGATGTCGCGATGCTGCAATGTCGTCAAAAGGGGAGAAAAGGGGCAGGTCGAGGAGGGGGTTGGAGATGCGTCGTCAGAGATGCGCAATAGCGAGGGATCGTCGGGAAAGAGTAGACAGGCTAGTTGAGTTGTATCTAAACCGTAAATCGACAGTTGTCGAAGGCTTGTCTTGTGCAGTGGTGCTGGGTTGCAAGAGACTGTATGTCCTGCTGTTCGTTGTCTTGAAACTTTTTGTCGGAATGGCTGGGAATGGGCAAAACAGCGTGGTTGAAATTGTGTTGCCTTGTTCGCCCCCTAACATGGCGAATTTGGCCAATTTCGCAGGCTGCAGTAGTGCTGCAGGCGCTGTAAGACAGTAAATTGTGCGTCACATTCGTCATCAACCAGCCCCTGGCGCCGTCAAACAGCTTCGCCAGGTGGCCGGATCGTCCCCTGTATTGCGCCTGTATCGTGTTTTTAGTGTCTTCGGTCGGCGATCAGCATGAGTCCGCTGGCAACGGTAATACTAACAGCAGAACCAACTGGCGCCGGGTGAAAGAGAGCTCTCACCGCCTTTTTCTGCCATGACATCGTAAGCTTGTGCAGCCAATCGAACACTAAATTTTTCTGCTCTTTTACGTAGCTTCAAGCTTCACTTCCTCGAACCTCACAAAAGGACATGCCCCAAACAACATTCAACTCCTCACAAAGAGGAATTGTATAAACTCTCGAGTAAAAAATAAAGTCAGCGGATCACGCACAAGTGCCAATCAATGTCCAGCTACATTATTTGTGGTTCCCAACGGCCCCCACAGCCTGTATAAAAGTCATCTTAAATGTGTAACGAAACAGCGCTCTCTGTCAGGTTTGTTAGTGTGCTACAAAGTGAGCAAAGTGACAGCAAAGAGCTATCCTCCAGCGCCACTCGGCACCCATTAATCACCGGCTCCCCGCGCCGGCGCAAGCCAAGACTGAGAGACTTGAGGCAGGAGGGGCCGCCTTTGTGCTTGTTCTAGAGGCTTTTAGACTTTCCAACACGCCTGTTAGAGCCCACGGCTGCCCCCCCAATTACATCAGCTCACTAGCCCTTGCCACTTGCATCGAGTCTGCCGGTGTTTGTTGCGTTTTCTAAGATTCTTTTTGAGATTCTTTTTCGTCCCTAGCAGAAATCCTCGAATAACAAGACGACGTCCACGAATTGGACCGGGACACGATTTGACAATTGACATTTGTTCTCTCGTTGCTATTTTCAATAAAACCAGCAACGTCTCCAGCAGATTGTCCCTCTTTTTTTCTCTTTCTATTCTCTATCAAAACATCACCACTTACGACACCCACTTCAACCTCACCTCTCACCACCTTCAACTTCTTCATCTTCACCAGTTTTGTCCCCCCCCCCCCCCCCCACCCCCCAATACCACCACCACCATAATGGGCCTCCTCTCAAACATCTGGGGCTCCTCCGAAGAGGACAAGCGCGCCCAGGCCATCCGCTCCGGCGACGCCGTCCCCTCCCGCGCCGAGCGCCTAAAGTGCTGGGAATCCCGTGATCGCTACTTTGGCTGCCTCGACAAGCTCAACATTGTCGACGCCACCGAGCCCGGCGCCGCTCTCGTTGCCCAGAAGAACTGCGCCAAGGAGGGGGAGGCCCTGGAACGCGACTGTGCCGCCGAGTGGGTAGGTCTACCGCCGTGACATATTATCACAGCCCTCTTTCTTTCGTCAAATGCTCCCTTCGTCGCCGAACATCAATGCTAACTGTGCAGGTCGCCCACTTCAAAAAGGCCCGCGTGGCCAACCACCAAAAGGAGCAGCGCCTGGCCGCCCTCAAGGCCCAGGGCGCCAACCAGGTTCAGCTCAACAACGGCCCTGGCGATTCCGTGCCCATCAACCGGAAGTAGAGAGCTAGAAGTCGAAGACGAGGAGTCGTGATGACAAGCGAATTTTGTTGTATTTTTACCATTGGAGGTCTGAAGGCCTGAAAGCAGGCGGCCACTCATAGCATACGAGATTGCATAGGATATACACCCCACTTAAACATATAATATAAAAACGAGAAACAGAGAAGTGGCACAATGTAGCGTATGTGACGTTTATTGTCAATGACTATGCTCTATAAAATAACTGTAGTTTGTATCTAATAATGCAAAAGGAAAAGTGAAAGTAGACAGAATTCAGGACTGCCCCTCAATTATCTCGATGTTGAGCTTCTTTTCAGTATCCATCAGATATCTGCCTGTCAGTCAGACAAAATGCAGTCTAACCGTAAAAGCACATGCCCAGATCAAAGACAGATCAAAGACAATAGCTTCCCCGTTTTCCCATGCCCCCATACTGACATCATTGCTAGCACCATATGAGGCAAAGGACAACAGACTTAATCAACACACTCGTACAACTCAACACAGGCACACGTGTACACATGGGAGGAGAGACTAAAAGAAGACAGGCACTTTAGGGAGACTCGGGACTGCATCGGTAAGAAGAAGAAAGGTAGTCTCTTTTGACAAGGAAAAAGGAAGCAAAGAAGTTAAGTTAGAGAGGAAACCAAAATAATGGACGACGGTGTTAGGAGCTTGGTAAATGTAGAACGGAGAAAGAGAGAAAGGAGATATGAAAAAAGACGGTTCGAGGGGTAAGGCGGCCTCTCGGACTAGGAAAAAGAAGAGAGGAAAGAAAACGCAGGAAATCAAAACTAGGCTCGTGTGTTATGCAGCTGGTCTTTTTGAGACGGAAAGGAGAGAAAGGAGAGACGGACATAAGAAATAATAATAGAGAACAATAAACACAATGACGAGACAAGGGAAAGGGAAACTGAGGAGCAAAAGTAAAAAGAGAGAGAAAAAAAATGGTATCATGATGGAGATGTATTCGGGTTTCGGCATGACAAAGGGGGATGTAAAAAAAGAAGCAATAACGCAAGGCAAGGCAAAATAGGTAATAAATGCAAACAGAAAAAAAAAGCAACGCAGATGTAAAAATGAACCGAACAAAAGATGAGAATGAGAAGAAGAAAAACACCCAGAGAGGGCGGGGAAAGGTCGAGCGTCTCATAAAAGAGATCTCCCATCCTGCCAACCCTCAGCACGAGCCATCCCTTGATGAAGTGATGGCCCTTCCTTAGCCCACTTCCACCACCACTATCCAACGCGTATTCCAAAATCATCAACTCCACTCCACCTTTTTGTCTCCTCCCCTCCTCGAGCTTATGCCGTACCGTCCACCTTTGGCAGAGGCGGCAGCTCCTTGTCGAGACTATCCCGGCTGAGTTGCATCTTCACTTTACCGCCCGAGCCAACAGTGCCCGACCGCGACCGGGTGCCCGACACGCCGTAGCCGCTGTCGGCGCTCTCCGGCTTAAGGTAGCCTGTGGCAGGCGGCGTGGGCGGGCCGTTGCTGTTGTTGTTGCTCACAGTGGCGCTGCCACTACCGCCACTGCCTGCGCTCGAACGAACACCACCATACTGGCCTGGAATGGCAGGCACGTCTTTGGCGGGTGTCGCCGGCCGGTCGTCGCTCTCGGTCGTGTGGCTACTAAACCGGCTGCTACGGCTGCGGCCACCCGTCGACGAGTTCTCGCCAGCCTCGTCGACAATCGGAAGGACGGGCTGTTGCATGGACTCGCGGCGGTCGTTATGCGGCGGAGCGGGTGGTGAGGATGCCGGCATAGACGGGATCGAGGACATGGACGGCAGGGTCGGTGCGGAGCTTGAAGACTGTCCGGCGGACACACCAGGCATAACGGTCCCGTTTCCGATCGAGACAGCTGCTTGCGTCAGCTCGGTCTTCTCGTTTACGGGCGACGCTTTTTGTGCCTCATACTCGGCAGCACGGTGGGCTGTCGTCACGTTGTTACTGTCAAAGCCCGTGTTGTTACCACTGTGGCCAGAAGGACCGCCGCGGTGCCGCAGGTTGCCGGACCAGCCGCCGTGGTGGTGGGCGGTATCCTTGCCCTTGTCGCGGCCGCTAGCCGTGGCGGTGCCGTCGAATCCTAGGACATCGCCAGCACTGCCAGATGCCTCTCCGTTCTGTGCAGCCGACGACGAGGCGGCTGCTGCATCGGCTGCCGCTGCCTCACCCCGGTCTTGTGCCTCGCGGGCCACATCTTCGGGCGACATAGTAATGCCCGACATGAACTTGAGAAACCGGTCGCCGTACTGCTGCGGCGGCAGCGCCGATATCTGCGTCGCATCGTTGGACAGGCCCTTCCAAAAATGCTCGATCTTCTTGACAATACCGTACTGGAAGTTGTGTTAGCAAACGTTTCTAGGGAAAAAAGAAGGAGATGGGAGGAAGGGATGGACTTACGTGAGTAAGACAGTCAATGACACCGAGGTAGTAAATCTCTTCGGCAGGCGTGTTGTCCTGGTGCGTGGCCTGGAAACCGCCGTCGTCCTTGTAGAAAAACGACTGCTTGTTGTCTTCGAGCTCGTCGGGCATCTTGTTGCTGCTCTGGCCGATCGGGATGGGCCGCTCCGACTTGAGCATCTGCCGCAGCTCGCGCGTCTTGCGCTGATGCTCCAGTTTACTAGGCGTCCGCATCAGCACGGACTGGGGGCCACCGGGCCCATCGGCATTCTGCTTGTCGCCGCGCGGCTCGAACACTTGCAGGATCTTGCCGCGAAGGTTTTCGTCGTTGCCGCGCCGGAGATCGTGCGTGCCCACAAGCAGCGAGTAGTCCATGATCTGGAGCCGCTGGAGCAGCTTAACGTCCTTGTGCAACTGTTCCAAGAATAAACGCTTCTTGATGATGCCCATCTCCAGGTGCTGGTGGCGGCGCAGCCAGTTGAGGTCCTTGAGGGTGGCGCGGGGGTTCTCGGACAATAGTTCTTCGGGGTAGTTGCGTCCGATCGTAGAGCCCTTGAGGTCGAACGTCTGGTGGATGTCGCGGTGCGGCGGGAACAGGTTGTTCATGACGACAAAGTGGATCTTGCGCCCATACGGCATTTTGACGCGGTGCAGGCCGAAGAACTGCGACAGGAGCGTGTTGGGGTTCTCGGTGACGTGCTTGTAGTAGTCCTTGAGGATCTTTCTCAAAAACTTGTGTTCGGAGTGGTGGATGGTCTTGATAATGTACTTGTAGTCGCGCGAGAAGTAAAAGAAACTGCCGCTCTTGCCGGGCGAGCCCAGCTCGGACAGAATGTACTTGCCCGCCAGGGACATGAGGTAGTCGGCCGGGTCGAGGTGGAATAGCTGGCGAAGGTGCCGGAAAACCCACGGTGCGTAGTCCTTGAACTTGAAGTCGTACTTGGCCGAGGGTACCAGCTCATTGCCAGCAATATCAAAGGTGGACTTTTGCTTCGCATTGAAGTCTTCGTCTGTCAGGGGGCGGTCCAGCTTCGCGTTCGTGCGTGAAACCGACACACGAATGCCCGTCAGCATGTTGTAGGCGGCCACCCAGTTCTGGTGCGTCTCGTCGACCTTGGTGCCCACGAGAACCTGGTCGTCGTCCTGCTCCATGCGCCGCTTCTTGCTGGCGCGCTTCTGGCGGTAGGCTTCGGCCCACCTAAGAGCGTCCTCGTCGGGCACGACCTCGTCGCGCGGCAGGTCCGAGTGCAGTGACCGGGTGTTCCTACGCACCAGGTTCAACGATGCCCTACGACCGCCGATGCTGCTTATGCTGCCGTTGCCAACACCGCCTGCTGCTGTGGGAGAGAAACGGCCAGAGGCAAATGCGCCAGCTGAGTCGAGACCCTCGCGGGAGTTCCTAGAGGGCGAGGCCTTGGGAACCTCGAGCGTGTGCCGGTGCTTCAGACCGGTTGTGGGCGAGAGATATGTGGCTCCTGCAGCAGAACTCGACGAGCCGGCGGCTGGGTTATAGGCAGGCGGCGAGGAGAATCTGTGCGGCGGAACGGGTGACTGGCCCGGCTGTAGGAGCTGTGGGTTCGGGCTCTGGGCCGAGAACTGGCTGGCTGAGATGGACTCGGGCGTTGCCGCCGTCGTGGCTGTCGTAGGCGGTGCTGTGGCGGCCACTGAAAGACCGCCAGTAGATAGGGATGGGCCATGTAGGGCATTCGTATCGCTACTTCGGTTGCCTACCTGGCGAACACTGTACAAGTCGGCAATCGACGGCTGGACGGAACTAGCACCAGTCGATGCAACTGAGTGCCGTGGGAACGTGTCGTCGGGGCTTGTGTCGGTCAGCTCGCTCTCCTCTGTGCTCGTGCCGTTAGCCCAGGCGTTCTGCTGGTGGTGCTGAGTCGGTATTGGCTGGCTCTGAGATTGGGGAATGACGACGCGTGTGCGGTCGGCCAACACCATTGGGTTCGGAACGGAGATGGGGCCCCCATTAGGAAGCTGTTTTGATTTCTTAGAATTAAGCGACTCTGGTTTGGGCGGGGGTGGCGGTGGGAGTGATGGGGCTTCTGGCCGGTTCAGTGTCGAGGCAGACGCTGCGTTTTGTGCGGGAATAGGAGAGGGGAGAGGAGAAGACGAGGTGATACGTTGTTGTGAGGAGATGGATGGCGGTTTGTTCTCTGGTGGTGGTGGTGGCGCCCGATCTGGTATTGCGGGTGCGTTGGAGCTTGTTATGGAGGCCGTGCGGCCATTGACGCTGTTATTGCCATCGGTGTCCGGGCGGTTGTCCTTCTCATAGAAAGACGAGTCGCCGTAGCCATCGAGACGCAGGTCGTCGTCGGCTGGTCCTGTGGTCGTCTGGGAGCTGGCCGCACCGACGCTGCTTCCTGCACCGCCACCACGCGTACTGCCGCCATGGCCGGTCATGTCTGCCGACGAGGCGGCCGAGGCGTTATCGTCGACTGCGTAATCTTCGTCGTCGTCTAGACAGGTCGAGGATCGTTTGCGGCGGTAGAACAAAGGGCGGTCATCTGTTACTTGCGGCTGGGGAGCTTGCCTCGAGGGCGGAGAGGGAGGCGGCGAGGTTGGCGGCGGCGGAGAGTGGCGGACAGGGCGCGGGCCATTGACAATGGGCAATTTGCTGTTGCTGTCGACCGCGGCGAGCGCGTGGCTGGTGATGCGAGAAGCGACGCCTTTGCCAAAGACTGCTGCAGCCGGGCCGTCTCCTGCAGCGCTGTAGTTTGTCGCTGTCGTATGCGTCGTCGAGGCGAACGATTGGGTCGGGACGGGGCAGTTTTCTTCGTCGTGGGCAAAGGAGGGCATCGCAGCAGGCCGAGAGGCTGGATGACGGGACGCTATCCTTTCAAGACCCTTTGTCGATAATATCGGGAAAATGTATAGGTTGGCTGCTGTTTCTTTCTTCCAAGTAGTACAGTCTACTCAAGGCACTGGCAGCCGGAGACAGAGCTCGAGGTAACGGATGAAAACCCTAGGCGAAAATACACGACAAAAAGAGTGTAAGAGACGAGAAAAGGGGACAGGTTAGGGCCGAGTGCGGAGCGTCGTCATGATGTCGTGACAAAGATGCTTCGGGGTTCGATCCCGTGTCCGGGCAGTGCACCGATTCGACTGATCGTGGAGGCCGCAACAGCAAAGGTAAAAGGCTGCTTCGTCAAGCTGTCGGCTCAGTAGGTTGTGTCGCTGTGGTCGATGGCCGACAATGCAATGATTGATGGATAATCTGGAAATCTGCAAATCTTCAAATCTGGAAAATGGCGATGCAAAAAAGACGTCGATGCTGAGGTGAGCGGGTGTCAATAGGACAGCAGTCGGCGGCAGTGACAATGCAGGTGAGGATACAAAAGACGCCGATGAACAGGAGGAAGAACGAGAGCGAATTCGTGTGTCGTCGTCGGTGTCGTGAAAGGCGGCGAGAAAAGAGCGTGCGGGTTGGCAAATGGCAAAAAGCAAATGGCAATAATCGCAGTGTTGCGTTTTAGGGGGGAGGTGAGGCAGCAAAAGCGGGAAATGAGAGCAGGAGAGCAAAAGGAGCAAGAGCAAAGCAGGGCGGCGAAAGGGCAGGAGCCAGGCCAAAGGAAGGCCGGAAAAGTTGGCAAACGCAATGCTGGCCCGCCAGCCAACAGGGCACACAAGGCAGAGCCACGCTGGGGCGGGCTGGACTGGGCTGGGCTGGGCTTGGCTGCGGCCGTCGTGGTCGGTTACTTCCCTGCTTGCCTGTCTAAACCAGGCAGGCGCAGAGCGGGTCTAGCCAATCACAGTGCGATATGGTGCGAGGACAGTGTGAGACAGATCAGGCACGATGCGGGAGCTGGTGTTCGACACATGCTAAAGCGCAGGCGCTATGGCGGGTTTTTCCAGCATCCACGCCACCAGAAAGGCACTTAAAAGGTCTGGATTGGGCGCTATCCGCCGCTACGGCCTTGCCTGACTGTAGCAACTTGCTGATGCCATCACGTCGTGCGGCACCGTCAATTGGCGAGTCAAAATACTCTCAATAATAGCCCTGCAATTCCTTGTACCCTCGAAACGGGAGGAAATGAAGGCACAGGAAATGAATGAGATCAAAATCTGACAGCACATCACAAGGGCCATTCCCCTGTCGCTCGTTCTTAAAGTAGAACAGACTCCAGGGCATTGAAAGCTTTTAGTTGTTTCTTGCGCACTGTGTCCCTTCCCTGTTCGGCCTCTCCATATCGCAGTTTCCTGTTGTGCAAGATAGAACGATGCTCCTTCCCTTTCGGTATGCCTTTAGTTTCGCGGTTGTCCAGCAGCATCTCGTCCCAAACCAGTTGCTCTTTCCTCCTTGCTTTGATCTCGTCTTTATCTTCTATGTCAAGTCTTTTGGCTCTTTCCTTTTTGTCTGCCACGTTCCAATCCCCCTCTTACCTTTTTACCGCTGTTTTGTCCCTTTCTTTTGCTTCTGCATCTGCATCTCCATTCGGTTCTCCTCTTTTCCACTTTAAACCTCCATCGCCACCAGAACGGGACCACAAACCTCCAGCCATGCCAGCTCAATACGGGCTAGGGTCGGCCAGGAAGCTCTTGCATGCTCCGCCCGTGTTATCCGCTTGCCATTAGGGCAAATGTCTGATACCGTCTTTTTTCACCTTTTGCTTCCTGAGCCTGTCGTCACTTTTCCACTCTTCACTCTCGGTAGTGCCCAGACACGGCGTTAACGACGTATGCTACAGCACTGGGCCCCAGCTTGCTGCAGTTGTGCAAAGGTCCCAAAATGGTCGGCAGAGCGATACACTGCAAGAAGCTGGCGGCCACATCTCACTCTTCCCCGGGATGGCCAGGGGCTGCTCGTGTTCCACGCAGGTTCCGAGAGTCCGTTTCTGGAAGTACGAAGTACACTGGAAGCGTGATCTAGCATTGACGCGACCTTTTGGCTTGGGCGTGTTTCTCGCGTGTTCCTGAGGCGTGTTGTCCAAACTATCGACCTAGTGGCACGTCCGAGATCGATACGAGCAAATAAAAAAAGCAAGGCAAGGCAAAACACAATGCTCACAATCAGGAATTATTCTGGTGTCGTTTATTCTGTCCCTCCCCCCTTACATTGTTTTTTTCTTTTTATTATGTGTATCTTTGTGCATCATCCGCTCTGGGCTAACCTGTCCCTGTTTCGTTACTTTTGTCTCATGCAGTGCTCGCCACGTTGCGTTGCGTTTTGCTTCTTTCAGTCACCCTCCAGTCTTCTTCCCGATTTCTAGATTTCCATTTTCCATTTCCATCTTCCAGCGCCCCCATGTCTTTCCAGGTCCCATGAAAAGGGAAAGCCCCATCGCCCACCATTCTTCATCTCTCGGGCTCGTATCGACGCCGACCGTTCCGCCTATCACCTCTCTCACCCTCTTCCAGTAAAGCGCCCTCCCCGAATCCCCCCACAGCTCATTTCGCACTCAAGGCACCCCGTTTCCCGGGCAGCCCCAGACAAACCCAGCTGTGCCAATGGCTGCCAGTGTCCGCCAGTGACTGCCAGTGAAGCGCCAAAGATAAACCGCCAAGAGATCAACGGGTGGTTCCAGTGAGAAAAACCAAGACCGGAAGGAGAGAAGCGAGAGCGAGAACCCAGCAAAAAGCAAAAACGGTGACGATAATACGCGTGTGGCCTACGGGTTGCTTTCGCGATTCTCGTGTTGTCCGTGTTCTGTTTGGTTTTTTCGGGACAATCATCTTGTCTCTGTGACTTTTGTCTAAGCGTGTTTCTATTCTTGTTCCCAATGTCTCCTGAGCCTGCACGCTCCATTCTTGCGGACGTCCTGCAACCGTTAATTGCTTCGGTTGTTGGTTCTTCTCGTCTTTTGTCATTGTCCCTGTTCCTTCACGGCCTTGTATGGTTGCATTGACATTTAATACGCCAGTTCGCCCTGCTTGCCCTGCATCTCAGGCATCCTTGCACGTTCTTTTTGGCATTCTCGTCGTGTTTTCTTTTATCTATTTTCAGGCCTCTTCTTTCTGTTTCTTTCTATCAGTCGACTCTTTTTCCACTGGACAGCCGCGGGTGCAACAGACTGGCATTTGCCTCCAGAATCCCTCTAATATGTAGTATATTGCACAAAGGGCGTTGGGAATGGGCTCTGCGTTGTCGCTCGTCAGGGCCAATCATAAAAACTCTGGAGCACGGCCACCACGAGAGCAGGTTTCTGTTTTGAAATTTTTCTCATAACAGAAGAACCAGAGAAAACGAAAAAAAAAAAAAAATAAAAAATAAAAAAAAAAAAAATAAAAATAAAAAATAAAAATCAGATGCAATGCAACGCAATGCTGATGATCGCTGCTGATCTACTTGCCCGGGCAGTCGGTAGACATGGAAAAAAAGTCCAGCTCGCAGGGAGGACTCTGAACGAAAATAAAAAGCACATGCAATGTGTATTATATTTCAGATATCTCAGCAAAGAATGGGCTCAAAGAAAGAAAACACAAAACATATCACGGCAGACCACCAAGCCACAGACGTGGTAAAACAACATCCTGAAAGAAGATGTGCACAACATCAGCACAGCTCATGCACAGCGCCACAACAACGCGGTTGGTCGTGCTTCATGCGTCCGACAAGAGAAATTGTTGTCCCTCTCCTGCACTATTGGTCGTGTGTAAATGTAACGAAATGGCACCATTTCTGCCACCTCTGTATCTTGTTAATGGTATGTATATGCAATCGCAGTGTGCGAAAGTAATGGCGAGTTTTGGTGAGATGCACCTTTGGTCCACAACTGGCGCTGATTTCAATAATAATGGAACGCGTATGAAAATTCTGGTATTTTTAATTCGTTGCCTTTTTCTTTTTTTCTTTCTTTTTTTTTTTTTACACAAAAAAAATAAGGGTAAAGTATGGTAAAATATCAGAAATAAAACATAAAACATAAGCCACGGAAAGTCCCGTCAAATATGTCGTACCAAGAATGAAAATGTGATATGGATTTCATAATTATCCTACAATGGTACCATCTGGTATTACACGGCAAGAACAGCACTTGCTCTCTGTACTCCATACTATCTATTTTCCCTTTTCCGTTGCCCTTTACCCAGACCCCTACTCCCCCAGTTTCTATTTACCCGCCCGCCACTACGGCTAGGCCGTCGTAGATCATCCGCTTTACTGCGTAAAACGTGCCGCCAACCTTGGTAGCCGGGCCGCCGTCAGACGGGAGGCCAATGCTCTCGACCTCGACACGGCCCGTCGTCGTCTTCCGGACGGCCACCGACCCGTCAATGACGAGCGTACCTTCGCCGCGAAACTCGGCCGTGTGGCCCGAGGCCTGCATTGTCCTCCGCAGGTCTGCCAAGCGCAGCTCACCGACGTGAAGGGGTTGTGTGCCAGCGCGTGCTGCTGCCAAGGTTGTGTTGCTCGGCAGGACGTCGAGCGTAGGCAGCTGGGCATTCGGCGCGGCGGCTGCGGATGGTGCGGGCGTTGTTGTGACGAGAGCGCTGCCGCTTGCATCGGTCCTTTGCCGCTTGCTCGAGCCTGCCTCGTCGTCACCATCAACGTCCGCAGGTTTACTCTTATCCTCAATGGCGGCCGACGCATTTTCCGAGGAAGCAACCAGCCCAGGCCGTAAAAGACCGGTCATGGTGACAATGCCCAGTCCGCGCAAATTC
Organism: Sporothrix mexicana; assembly: GCA_021396375.1. Taxonomy (NCBI): domain Eukaryota; kingdom Fungi; phylum Ascomycota; class Sordariomycetes; order Ophiostomatales; family Ophiostomataceae; genus Sporothrix; species Sporothrix mexicana. The sequence goes on along the minus strand of WNYC01000064.1, from coordinate 205,955 downwards.
TGCCACTTGAGCTTCTTGACGAGCGCGTCGGCCAGCTTGACGGCCCAGGCGTGGGTGTCCACGCTGGCGTCGACGGCCGGACCGCCGACGTAGGGCAGCAGCACGTCGACATCCGACTCGGCCACGCCACGATTCGCGCTGACAACACTGCGATAGTGTGCGGCGACGGTGGCCGTCTCAGCCTCGCTACCGCCGACAAGAATCAGTTTCCGTGGCTCGATGAGCGGCAGCAGAATCTCGAGGTTGCGGGCCGTGTGCAGACCCGAGTAGTCGACGTAGGCAATGCGCAGGCGCGCGGGGATGCTTTCACTTGTCGAAATCAGCTTGGCAGGGCCTTGCACGCTTGCCGTCATGGCAGCTTCGGCTTCGGCGGCATCGTCGCCTTCGTCGCCGTCCAGATCGCTGTCGTAGAGCGCGCCATCCTTGTCTGCACCCTCGTCGTCGCTGCCGTCACCACGGCCACGGCGGCGTCCATCCATCGAGTCACCCCGGCGGTGGCCATTGCTGGTGCTGCCGTCGGTATTGGGCCGTTTGTTGTCGCCCTGGCCGCGTCCTGCACCGACGTCGTCCCATTTGCGTTTCTTGCCAAGCATCTCGGGCAGATGGGCCGCTCCGTCGCCGTTGCGGCCGCTGAAATCGTTGCCCGCCTCTTCTTCACGCTCCTCCTCTCTCAAATACTCGTCCGCCCGGATCAGCTCGCCGAAATCGTCGTTGCGCTTGCGGCGCACGGGCACGGGGAAGATACGCTCGCGGCCCTTTTTGCCGCGCACGTCAAAGTCGTAGTGGCCTTTGCGCTTGATCAGAATGGTGACGCCCAGGTCCTCGTCGCGCAGCACCACCTTTTTGCGGCTGGCCTGGCCGATCGTGGTGGACACGTTGAGGACTTTGCCCTGGCGGTCGCCGTCCGACTCTTCGTCCGAGTCGGACGACGATTCTGACGAGACGTCGTCGTTGCCGTCTTCCAGGAGCGCAGCAATGCCGCCGCCCAGGCTGTTGACACCGCCGTCGCCCAGCAGACTGGCACCGACGCCACCGCTGCCGGCCGTGGAGAGCTGTGTTGCTTGGAGCTGGCGCTGTGTGGCGAGCCACTGCTGGTACAGAGCGAGCTCGGCGCCTTCGAGAGCCACCTTGCGGGTATCGCGGAACTCGAGCGGGCGGCCGGCGCCCTGGACGAGACGGTCGCTTGCGCTCTCGGCATTTGTATTTGTGTTTGTGTCTGTGTTTGCGCCGTCGCGCCACCACTCCCACAACGTGCGGGCAATCGATGGCGGCTTGTCGTCTGTCAAGACGCCCGGGACTTCTGTGAGGATGACCAAATTTTGTGGGTCGTCGGCGATTCGCCGCAGGATTTCTTTGGAGAAACCCCATTCGAGGGAGGCGTCGCTCGCCAAGATGACTTTGCCGCCACTGCTTGACCCGGGAGGTTGGCTGAGCACGCGGTCGACTTGTGCCCGCCGCTCGAGCAGGCGCATGTGGCGTAAATCAAAGGGTCCGGCCTCTTTGGTCTTGCCGTCGTCACCGCGGTTGTTCGCCTGCTTGGCGCCGTCCGCCACGGCTTCGAATTCTTGCACAATGCTGTCGTTCATCCATTCGAGGAGGGTCCGCGCGTGCCGCACGAGACTGCCAGACGTGCGGCCGGCCAGGTACAGCTTGGACTTTGACAGATTTTCATTGTCTGAAGATGAAGAGGAAGAGGAAGAAGAAGAAGCAGCCGCCTCTTTGCGCCAGGCGTGCTCCAAAAAGTAGGCAAGCTCCAGGATGCGCGCCGTCGAGTCCACAGGAATCAAGACTGTGCCACCACGCACAACACAGGTGCGTATCGTTTCCAGCAGATGCTCGTCACGCAGTCCTGGCCGCTCGACGTGTGGTGCGCGACTGCTGGACACGAGCGCTGTCGGCTTGCGCAGCTGCTCCATGACCTCGGACCCGCCGCCGTGCGCGCCGCCAATCCACGAAGCGCCCGCAAACACATTCTCCTTGTACTGGCCCCAGTCCACACCATAGACAATGGACTCGAGGCCCAGCTGGATGTGCCATAGCGTGCCACCCAGTGTGCGGCCGGCGTTGTAGGCGGTGATTGTGAGACCGTTGAGCGGCGGCAGGTTGGGCGGTGCCTGCGGCTGGTGCGGCTGCGAGTACTTGAGCTCTTGGATGAGGGAAAAGTAGCGCGTGATCTCGTCGGGCGTGGGCGCGGGCAGCAGGAAACGAGAATGCTCGGCGGCGGTGGACTGTTCGTACGAGAAGGCGACTTCCGTCAGGGACACACGGGGGATGATGGCGGCGGCCAGCGGTGTCGATGCATAGAGGTCTTGGAGGAGAGTCCGTCCCAGATCGATGACGGGTTTTGTTGCGAAGATGGGAATGCGCGAAAAGAGAGGAAAGTTCTTGCAGCAGTAGGCGAAGGCGGCAATGTGCGAGACGGTCGCGTGCGTCAGCAGCACCAGCGAAATGGTCGGCACCTGCTTCTCGAGCTCGCGCAGCTTCTCGGCGTCAAACGACTCGTCCCAGCCGACGTCGACGAGCACCTTGACGCCGCCATCGAGCTCGAGCAGCGACTGCGAGGCCGTCGACTCGGACTGCGCCCCCTGCAACGGGCAGAACGTGAACATGGCGGCCGGTTACCGTTACCGGTGATTCATAGTGTGTGGATATGCTCGACGGTGAAGATGGTCTGCGATGTCGATGTGAATGGGCGTTCGTGGTGATGTTGTGTTGTCGAATTGTGTTATAATGAATATCGTCTTGTCAATGTGAGCGAGCTTTGGCGTTGACGTGAAGCTCATGCAAATCGCGTCGCCGTTCTGCGTTAGCGCAGTCCTGCCGCAGCCTCACCAACAAAGGAGACGGCAGCTGGCGCCTGTGACGTCCCAGCGCGCCTTCCCTGTTGGTTTCTCGAAGAAACGTCGGACCGGATTAACCGCTCGGAACGACATGTGTCCAGAACGGTCAAGCACAGCTCAGGCGCGCCTTACTATTCTCGTCCCTGAATTGGATCGCTGGAAGACCCCACTTGCTCTGCTGGAAGAGGAAGGGGCCATCTTGTCTTTTTTTTTCGTCCCTCACAAGGCAGTCGCGCCAGCGCTGAAGCCAGGGGCATTTGGCGCCCTTCAGTCGTTCTTTCCCCCTCCAAATGGCCGCTAAGTGGCAGATCCGATTGACCACTATCACGCCTAAAGGGGCTCCTCTTGCAAGCAACGTGTCCAACCATCTGGCCACCGCGCCGCACCACCACCACTTTTAAAGATACATATCCACCGCCACCACGCTTGGCTCTGGACTCCGACCACGACGAGAGCATCCCCCAGTCTTGCGAGATCCCAATTCCTACAGTAGCATGGACAGACGGGCTGGCTGTGTGTTTTCGAGCAGTCTGTCGACCGTCTGTTGAGCTTTGTTTTCTTTCTTTCTTCTTTCTTTCTTTCTTTATTCCTCTCTGTTCTTTTTCACCTTCAGTTTTGAGCTTCGGTGAGCTCGTATCTCCCTCCCTCTATCTCGTTCTCCTTTTCTCTTGATCCTTCGGCCTCTCGACACCTGCCTCACGATCCTACGTTCCCGCCCGCCAACATGGCCGACTACGCCATGTTCCATGCCCTCGGCCAGGGCGAGCAGCTCGACCCCAACGACCCCCGCCGAACCACGCAGCCCGCTGCCCAGACCTTTGTGCCGCCCATTGCCCCCCAGCCCTACCAGCAACAGGCCGGCTACCAGCAGCAACAATACGGCCAGCCGCTGCAAGGACAAGGCCAGCCAGCCGACCAGGGCTACGGAGCACCGCCTCTGAGCGCCGGCCTTCAGCCTCCATATGGCGGTCAGCCGCCGTATATGGGCCCGCCCTCGCCGGCCCTGCAAGGCTTTGGAGCTCCGCCACCAGCAGCCGGCGCAGGGGCACCACGTGCCGAGGACGGCGGACTGGCAGCACAAATGGGCGGCATGTCACTGGGCCCTGACGGCCACTCGACTGTGCGGAAAAAGAAGAAGGACCGGCACGCGTATCATACTGTTGAGGCGCCCGTGGGCTCATCCATGGGCTTCTCGGCCGCCGCCATGTCGGGAGGACCTGTGCCTGGCATGCCGGGCGCACCAGGCGTCCAGGGCATCCAGGGCATCCCAGGACAGCCTGGTTTTGACAATGGACCGATCACGCCCCAGATGAACCAGTTCCCGGCAGCCGCTGGTGCTCCCTTTACGCCCTCAAATCCCGCCGACCCGGCCGGCTTTGCTGCTCGAGGTGCTGTCGCCGAGGCCGGCTCTGTCCCGGCGATGGTCCCTGCGTCGGGCCAGCAAAAGGTCTCGGCCGACGACATCCCCAGTGTGCCTCTCTCACGCGACTCGCTGCAGCAGCACTTCTTGACCAACGTCTACCCGACGTTCGAGCGCCACGTCCCGCCGCCCGCCGCCATCTCGTTTGTTGCCTACGACCAGGGCAACTCCTCGCCCAAGTACACCCGCCTCACCATGAACAACATCCCCTCCACGGGCGAGGCCCTGAACAGCACCGGCCTGCCACTCGGCCTGTTGCTGCAGCCCCTGGCGCCGCTCCAGGCCGGCGAGCAGGATGTGCCCGTGCTCGATTTCGGCGAGGCTGGTCCGCCGCGGTGCCGGCGCTGCCGTGCCTACATCAACCCCTTCATGGTCTTCCGGTCCGGCGGCAACAAGTTTGTGTGCAACCTGTGCACGTACCCCAACGACACGCCGCCCGAGTACTTTTGCGCCACGTCACCACAGGGTGTGCGCGGCGACCGCGACCAGCGCCCCGAGCTGTGCCGCGGCACCGTCGAGTTTGTCGTGCCCAAGGAGTACTGGACCAAGGAGCCCGTGGGTCTTCGCCTGCTGTTCTTGATCGACGTCACGCAGGAATCGTACAACCGCGGCTTCCTCGAGGCGTTCTGTGAGGGCATCCTGGGCGCTCTGTACGCTGGCGAGGACGAGGTGGACGAGAACGGCGAGCCCAAGCGCCGCATCCCCAAGAACGCGCGCGTTGGCTTCGTTACGTACGACAAGGAGGTGCACTTTTACAACGTGTCGGCCGGCCTCGAGCAGGCACAGATGATGATCATGCCCGACATTGAGGATCCCTTCGTGCCCCTCAGCGACGGCCTCTTTGTCGATCCCTACGAGTCCCAGTCGGTCATCACGTCGCTCCTGACACGGCTGCCGCAAATGTTCTCGACCATCAAGAACCCCGAGCCGGCGCTGCTCTCGACGCTCAACGCCGCCATCTCGGCCCTCGAGGCTACGGGCGGCAAGGTCGTGTGCTCGGTCACGTCGCTGCCCACGTGGGGCCCCGGTCGCCTGTTTATGCGCGACGACGGCAAGCACACGGGCGGCGAGATGGACAAGAAGCTGTATACCACCGAGCACCCTGGCTGGCGCAAGGCTGCGGAACGCATGACGGCTGCAGGCATCGGCATCGACTTCTTCCTGGCTGCGCCCGCAGGCGGCTACCTGGATGTGGCCACGATCGGCCACGTGTCCTCGACAACAGGCGGCGAGGCGTTCTACTACCCCAACTTTATTGCCGGCCGCGACAATACCAAGCTGTCCATGGAGGTCAAGCACACCGTGACGCGCGAGACGGGCTTCCAGGCGCTCATCAAGGTGCGCTGCTCCAACGGGCTGCAGGTCTCCAACTACCACGGCAACTTTGTGCAGCACACGCTCGGTGCCGACCTCGAGGTGGGCGCTATTGATGCCGACAAGGCCATTGGCGTCACCTTCAGCTATGATGGCAAGCTCGACACGAAGCTGGACGCCCACTTCCAGTCGGCTTTGTTGTACACAACCGCTGACGGCCAGCGCCGCGTGCGCTGCAGCAACGTGGTTGCCAGCGTCAGCGAGAGCACGCGCGAGTGCCTCAAGTTTGTCGACCAGGATGCCGTGTATGGCATCCTGGCGAAGGAGGCCGCCACCAAGCTGGCCAGCACGTCCGCCAACCTCAAGGACACGCGCAACTGGCTGACCGAGAAGACGATTGACATCCTGGCCGGCTACCGCAAGCACCACGCCTCGGCCTCGGCGCCGCCTAGCCAGCTGATCATGCCCGAGCGCCTCAAGGAGTTCTGCATGTACATGCTCGGCCTGATCAAGTGCCGCGCCTTCAAGGGCGGCAGCGAGACGGGCGACCGCCGTGTCCACGAGATGCGCATGGTCCGGTCCATGGGCGCGCTCGAGCTGAGCCTGTACCTGTATCCGCGCATCCTGCCGCTGCACAACCTGCAGCCCGAGGAAGGCTTCCCCGACCCAGAGACGGGCCACCTCCGCATGCCGCCCGCCATGCGCGCCACCTTTGCCAAGGTCGAGCCCGGCGGTGTCTACCTGGTCGACAACGGCCAGCAGTGCCTGATCTGGCTCGAGAAGCAGACGTCGCCCAACCTGATCCAGGACCTGTTCGGCGAGGACAAGGACAAGCTGCAGGCGCTCGACCCCTACCTGTCGTCCCTGCCCGTCCTCGAGACACACCTGAATGCGCAGGTGCGCAACATGATCGAGTTCCTGCGGACCCTGCGCGGCTCCAAGGGCCTGACGATCCAGCTGGCGCGCCAGGGCCTGGACGGCGCCGAGTTTGAGTTTGCGCGCATGCTGGTCGAGGACCGCAACAACGAGGCCCAGAGTTACGTCGACTGGCTCGTGCACATCCACAAGGGCGTGCAGATGGAGGTACGAGCATGAGCGGGATTGATGTCTCTTTCTTTCCTTTGTTCCTTTTTTCCTTTTTCCTTTCTTCCTTTCCTTTTCGTTTACGCTATTTTCTTTCCTGCATCACTAACAACACCAGCTTGGCGGACAGAAAAAGAAGGACGACGCCGGTGACGCCACGAGTGTGCTGGGCGCGTCATTTGGCGGTCTCCGGCCAGCATATTTTTAAGGAAGGGAGTGCCTAGGGGTGTAGGGAAGGAATACGGAGTAATGAGTTGATGGTGTAGACGACAACAACAACAACAACAAAAAATGAGCCTTTGCATTCACATTGGGTAGGAGATGCCGTGTTTTCTTCATTTATGGGACGCAAAAAATGATACGTGAAAGGGGACTGATGCAGCAGAGGAGTCAGAAACGGGCCGGTTTCTCGTGATTGTGTGGGGGTTATCATGTCTGCTTTTAATTGTTTTCCTTTTCAATTTTCTGTTCGTTTATTTGATTATATGTTCACCTCCCTTTTCACGCACATTTTATGATAAAAAATAAGACATAAATTCAAATAAAGAAACAAACATCAAGAAACAAACGACACATCACAGCTCACAAGGCAAGAGGCAAAAGGGCTCCATCCATCAATGGGGAACGACGAGAAGGTAGTTACACGACATGAAGCTAGTATAGGCAGTCAAGCCATCATAGAAGGTCGACATAACGGTGTGCTCGTGATGGTGTCTAATCTCTCACTGTGCCCCTGTTGTTTCTCATTGTTTTCTTTTTTTCTTTCTCTTTGGCATCACATTTTCTGCACATGATTTATTTGTGGCTTCGCTTGCGTTCGTTGGTGGCCTCCAGAGCGGATGTCAAGGGCAGGAGGGATGAACAAAAAGGAAAGAAGAGAAAACAAAAAGAAAAGAAAACAAAGAAACAAGAGGGATCAACTGACAAATATAGACCGTCAAACAGACCTCACCGCAAGACCCACCACAACACCATGTTGGCCCCCAAATACACTGAAAGACAGAAGTGGTTGCATCTTGCGCGCCTGGAGGTCTTGTCTTGTAATGGACAGAAAGACGACTGGGGAGATTAGCCAGTCGGGTCCGTCTGCGAGACGTGCCGCTCTCGTGGTGATGGAAGATGGCGAGGGCGGCTTTGATGATTGGGCTGCTAACATCTGCATGTGCTATTTTGTGGTATTTTCCTGCTCTCCTTTTACAGTAAACTCAGAGAGATACACGGTGAACTTGTGCACATAATTTTAAAAAGTAAATAAACAGCGAAAAAGGGTGTGGATTTATCATGAGCACACAGACAAAAGCCAAGGCAAAGATACTTCAAATTGCACGCAGGCCAGCCCAAGATAGGCCTCTCAAGTCATGCATGCTTGTTGTATGCACGCACTCATACATTGAAATGCCCACCGACCCAGCCATTATTTGGCAGCCGCAGGGCCAGGAATAAAATACAGAATCAAAGTCTGGGCACCCAAGCATTTTATAAACGTGTACGGAGTATGTGCGCCGTATGTACGGAATACTGTCATGGTTCTTGAAGAGGACTGGAGCAAAAAGGAGAGGGTGGTGGTCAGGGATATGGCAAAATTAAGGCGAGACGCTCCGATACAGAACCCTTGCTGCCGACTTTGGCTTCCGGGGCGTGCAAGTGAACGCTGCCCGGCCGTGCGGATTCCCTTGCAAGGTGCTGTGGATCCTTTGTTGACTGTTGGTCCATTTTGGGAAGTTCACAGGGAAAGGATATTAAAATAAAGAAGAACGAATAGCACAGAACAGAAAAGAAAAGAATGGAAAAAAGAAAAGCATCCTGCCAATCTTCAGCCGCAACATCTTGCTGGCCCCTTTAGTGTGACAAGGCATCCTCGGTCTCGCCTCGCCTCGCCTCGCTTCACATCGCTTCACAGTTTAGGGCCATGGGCTTCTGGGGCATCCCAACAATTGCGCCTCTCTTCCTCGTGTCATCCTTGCCGGCTGTTCGTTGAATTGCTTTTTTTGTTCTTCTTGCTGTTTTTGCGAATCGCCCTGGACGCCAAAAGTGCTTTTTAAACGCCTTGTTTACACTGCTCAGGGTCCTTTCGTGAGCATGTTTGATTATCATTGCATCCTTGGTTCCTCTTCTCCTTTTCTTCCTTTCTTTTTCTCGTGATGGACGAACCATCCCTCTCAAACAAGTTCGGCGTAGTGTCCGCACCGCCACCGGATCCTCGGATATGTATCCTGGCCGGTTCGATGAGGCATGTCTATCTTCGTCCCCCCACGGAATGCTAGGGAATAGAAAGTCAAGTGAGATGGGAGCGTGGACGTTGGCGCTAGTAAATTGTCTAGGTCTGCAGGTAAACAAACTTGGTGTCTTGTCCGACACAACCGGCGAGCAAAACCGAGGAAAGCGCAAAAATCATGGCGGTCGTGGAGATAATGGAATGGAGACCAAAAGTACATCAAGAAATGAAATCGGATTTATAAAACAGATGCATAAAACCAACTCAACAAAACATGCTGATCTTGGGCCACAATTTACACTACATGCATCTCGGGCCCAGATCTTAACTAAGATGGCCGCAACTTGAAATCCAAATCTATTGGAGAACCAAACAGAAAAAGGGGAAAGGTCAGAGACACAGAAACCCGTCGGGTTGGGTAACGCAACGCTGGGCCAGGCCGTGTGTCAGTCATTACTCCGTGATCCATGCCAGGGGAGTGACAGAAAAGGGATGAGGGGCTTGTTATTTTGTGACACTGCAACGTTATGTCCCAGCTCTTTGGGTATAAATAAGATTAATGAATAGGAAATAGAAGAGGACGTATGTCGTACTCCGTACGGAGAAAGGAGAGCGAATTATTTGTCAAAAATGCCCCGGACAATATCAATGGCCAGGGATGGTCAGGCGTCAGGGTAGCATTGGAGCTGCATTCGGAACAGCAAAAAGAAAGCATAAAAGACGACACCATAATTTTGACAAGAGAAAGGTCAAGGCACTAAATAGAGGGAGACGAGAAATAAGAAAAAGAATAGAAAAAGGAGGGTGGTGAGAATACGGCTGAAATCTCGGCTGCGGTGTACTCCGTAGTCTGGAAAATAAAATGTTCATCAAAATGAGCCAATAACGTGGAGACGATTTCAAAGTCCGAGATGGTAAAAAGGGAAAGAATTACCGGATTCCTGCGAAGATGACAAAATTCGAACCCGATGAGCTGGAAATAAAGGGATGGGGTTTCGATAAAATGGCAAATGGCAGGCGGGAAGAGCCACCGTGATGAGATTTGATGTACGGCGTAAATGTGACGAGTGAAAAATAGACATATGATATCCATTCTTTTGGATCCAAACGTTGGGACCGAAAATGGCAGAATCCGTCTCAAGTTTCTCATTATTTCTGAACGGAATATGCCATTCATAAAAATGAGGCTTGTTCTTGTCCCTGTTTTCAGTGTTTCTTTGGGGCAAAGTTCACTTGCTTTCTTTTTCACAACAACTTTCCGGTTCAACTTTCGGAACGTCAACGAGCCGAGAAGTAAAGTGGAGGAGAGGCTGTTTGGATGTGGCTTGGCAATCCTGTATAGATATTCTAAACTAACATCTTGTCTTTTGTCTACTTTGTCCTGATTTCTTCATGTTTTCTTTTTCTTCTTCTTCTTCTCTTTTATTCTGTCCCTGATTTATCGTTTACCGCCTTCGTTTCTTCTTAGCATTCTGTGTGTCTCATTGAAACGCTTCACAGTAGGACGCAGCTTATCCACACATGCACACACACAAAGGTGAGCAGTTCGCAGATTGTCTGCAGGGATGCAAGATGAATGTGCATTTTGTATGCATGCCTCGTACGACTGGCACCTGTTTTGTGCAGTTTCTAGGTGTATTCTGCATGAGGCTGTGCCTGTCAAGAGATTTTGTTTTCGGTCTAGGTGCAATCATGAAATCAAAAAGACGGTGAAAGAGAGAATATGGATTTTTGTTTGGCAGACATCAAAATGGTGTTGTATGACCACATTCTTCTTCTCGTTCCACCAAACCGACTTTCACGATTCATATTCTTCTACGACATGCTCCGTAGACGTGTTTGGATCTTTTCTGTCATTGCGACAAGTGGCATGTCACCATGCTTGCTGATGAGCTGGACGGTGCCCTTTCAAGCCCCTTTTCTACGTTTCTTTTTCTTTATTTACGTAGTACTGTTAATTCTGTTGCTCGCTTTTTCCTCATCAGCCTCTCTCCTCTTGGACCCTTTGTTGATGGACTTTAAAAATACCAATCGCATGTCTGTAGAGACATGTTGTATCGCCATCAAGCTGCAACGGCCGATCCGCCATCGCCCATCTTGCTTTGAATCTTGCCTCACATCTATCTTCGCCACCGCCTTTTCGCATTATTCACAGGTGGCAGACTTCCATTGCAGATTACCATTGCATATTACCATTGCAGCTTCGGGACTCGGGAAATATCGAATGTCGTTCAAATGTCCACTAGACTACGGAGTATTACCAGATCTGTGGGAAGAAGCACTGGTACCAGTATTATTGTTTCATTCTGGCGTTAAGCCTTCTACAAATACCCGTGCACTTTTTTAATGTCCGTAGCTAGGTAGCTACGGAAAATTGATCTCGACATGCTGTAGATTCCTACCTCTTTTGATTTTTCTCCTGTGTCTTATGTCCTCTTTAGGAGGGCTGCTGTCTCGCCTCGGAGACGCACACTGTACTTTTCTATATATTTTCTCCCTCTGAATTTCCTCTTTGTCCTCACACTCTCGCCAAGATGGACCCTCTTCCCAGCTAAGACATGTGATGAACGCCGAGCCCACGCGTCCACCCACTCGTTGAATATTAACGCCAAAACAGGCATAAGAGCGAAGGGCCTTGGCGCGGGAGATATTCGAGTTGGGGAGGGTGTGCAAAAAATTATGTGAACAAAATAATAAGACAAAAGAGACGAAAGAAAGGTGCACACCAGGTTGCAGCCTCTCGTGGACGGACCGAGGAAGGAAAACAACGTAGACGCCCAGCTGAGCCAGCCCTGTTACAGCCACGCCCACATTCCCACCTCTTTCTTCTCTTGTTGTTTTTCCTCCTTTGCAATGTTCTTTTTGTCCTTTTACTTCTTTTGGATTTCACTCACCTGAATTTTCTCCCTTCACTTTGTAGAAAGTATCTTGTCTCGCCTGTCCTCGCGAATCTTGCAGTTGACGCTCCCTGTAATCCCCCCTCCCTTTTGTCCTTTATTTTAACCTATCGCTTCATTCTCGCCTCGGCCGCCACCCGTTCTATTTTTCTCGCTTCTGCTTGCTGCTGTGCCTTTGACGCCTGCAGTGTATCGTTTGTCGCCTTTTACTTGGAAGTGGTCCGGGTTTCACTCCTTGACCCAGGGTACCGGGACCAGATTGGACAAGATCTTGGTCCCAGATGCCAGGATCAGAATGCTACAGCTTGGCATTCACCACACAGGAGGAGCCATATGTTGTATTTTAATGTACTTTGAGACTGGTACACATATCCGACTCCCCCTCCCCTCCCCACGGGAGCACCCCAACTCTGTTTGGCTTGATGCAGATTTATGGACCAAGGCCAGAACATAGCCAGGCCATGGTCAATTTATCATTGCCCAATCCGATGCTTCTACATGAGACAATTTGGCATACTATGTGCATATCTCCTAGCACATATAATATGCCCAAAGACTACTTTTTACGAATTTTACAGCCTGCAAAGTGTGCCCTTGCAAGCTGGACTTTGCATGTAAATTGGATGGAGCATATGCAGGTAATTTTTTGGCCTGCGTATTGCTCGCGTTGTTTCCGCATCACTAATGTACGGAATTCAACACTCCCGTAGTCTGAGCTGCTTGAATTGGAAGTTGATAGCCTTGGTCTCACTTGACCCTTGTCCATTTTCCTATTTCGTCCAATGTTTCTTATTTTTGATTCCATATTCAACCTTCTGCTGCTGCAATCCTCCATGGTATACACTGTCCGTGTGCAGGGGAACCTAGGACAACGAGTCGACAGCCTCATAAGCCGGCCTTTTACTTCCTTTTTTACTTTTATGATGATTTTTATGAACGTTAAAGGTGGCCAATGACAGCCCGTGGCGGCGTTTCCGTAGGCGCCGTCCGGAAGCAATGGAAGTCGGCCCCGAAAACTCTCCTGCGCCAACTTTGTTTCCTTTTGTTCTTAATGCCTTCTTCTTATTACATACGGAGATGCCGTGAATGGCTGCACGGTAATGATGCGATTGGATCTTTGTGATGTTGCGATGTTGGGTTCTAGGTCCAGCCTGGCCGCTCCTTCCCTGTATGTGCAACTGTAGACCATGCTCCTTCCTTATTTGGACCCTTACACTACAACGGCGGTTGGTATCCTATTTGAGAAAATTGGCATGCACGGCCATTAGACAGGATGTATGAATCGAACGGTCTCTTCACCTGCATTTCCACGATACATGGAACTCGAAGGTGCAGTCTGGAAGCTTAATAAAACCGGCTCTATTCTATTTGTGCCCGACCTGGCCGTTCATCTGAAAGAGCCAATCAAGTTAGGCTGTGTAATAAGGAACGTGCCTTGCCGAGTAGGTTGATCTATAAGGAAAGAACGATAAAGGGAAGGACCAATGGAGGAGAACAAAACAAATAGGGGTGAAAATATATCAAAAGCCTAATGGGCAGTAAATCAAAAATGAATCAAATTAAACTGAGCAAAACAACCCCTGTGTCCCAAAACCGTAGTATCCTGCGTAATGTGCTCCCGAATAAAAATGAAAGAAAGAAAGAAAGCCAAAGAAACAAATGAGAAGTCCCAACGCGTACACTGCAAAATTTTAGATTGAAACCCAAAGCCCAGGACTACGACCCTATTTCCTTCTAAATTATGGCCGCCCTTTATTCACAACTCTCGCCGTCTTCTCCCGTCACATTGGGCTCATCAATGTCCCTAGGCTGTATCGAGGGTCGGGCATCGTCAAAGCGCGTTTAATTTCTTCTTCGTGGAAGACGTACTCGAAAATTTTAAAGTCTGTGAGTGGTGCCGGGGAATGAGATGAAGATGAAGAGGAGGAAGAAGACGACGAGGATTTTCCGTGCCGGCTCTTCTTTTTTTGCATGTCGTCCAGAATCAGCTGTGTTGTGTTCTGCGAAACGTCGTCAAAGGCGAAGATCACATATTGGATACGGCCGCGAAGGTCAGCATCCCACAAAAACGCATCACGCCACAGCTCGGCGATTTCCTGCGGAGGGTTGCGGTAGCTGTTGCCGAGGCCAAAATCGCCGATAACAATGGTTGTGTAGCCCCGAGCCACGCAGATACGGAGAGCGGCCCGCAATTTGCGCTTCACTATGTCACGCTCTTCGGTAAATGAGTATTCGGTGCCTCCTTGCTTCAGCTTCGGCCAGCGAACGGGTGGCACCGAGCAGACGGGCAGGAGGCCCCACTCGGCGGGTGCGAGCTTCTCGTAGCGGTCGTGCGGCCCCCGGAAAACAACAACCTCGTCTGACAGGATGCCGCCCTCGATGGGGATCGGGTAGTTTGTTTGGCCATAGCTGCCGGCGGACCCCGGCTCGGGCGTGGCAAGAGTGGCCGAAAGCGTAGACCGCCGGCACAGACGCTCTTCGCTGCCCGAGACACCCGTCTCCCAGTCGCCGCCGGGGCGTTTGTCGTTGGCCGAGCAAATCAGGGGCACATACACGGCCTCGCCGGTCTGGTTGGATAGGTTATGTGCCCATTCCATGGCCACAAAGGCCGGGTCTCCTTGTCGGACATGAATAAGGGGCATCCGGCCAAAGGGCCGGCCGAGCCCGTCCAGTGGAAGGTCGACGAGAGGTTGCGGAAAGAGAACGGAGCTGGTCTTGTAGATGTGGGCGTAGCTGTTCTTGATGAGCGGGATGTAGTTGCGGCGGGTGTCGGCAGCAACCTCGGAAGCCTTGGGCTTGGACTTGGACGTTGAGCTAGGCATTTTGTGTGTGTGGAGCGTTGTGTGATAGAAATAGAGACGTAGGGGGATAGTACAACGTGAGACCCAAGTATATGAGTAGATGATGTAGAGAGGATGATGAGATAGTGAAAGTAGTGAGATGGTGAGAGTAGGAAAAAAGACGAGGCTCTCGGAGAGTCTTTATAGAAAGGACAAATCGATGTTAGGGACGATCCCTTCCGAGACTTATACAAGGAATAACGAAGAAGAATAGAAGAAACAGAGAAGAGTTGACGACGGTCAAGACAAGAGAGACAAGGTGACAAGAGGGGAGAGAGATGAGAGACAACAGAGACAGAAGGCAAAATAACTTTTTAAACAAAAGCAGTGTGAGTTTGCGAGAGGGAGAGGGGGTGTGGATGTAATCTGCAAGCGCATCAAAAAGGCAGCACTTTTTTTTTTTAAAAAAAAACCATGCCAGAACGTTGACCAAGCAAGAAAAGAAAAAGAAAATACAGCCCGTGAAGAGGGTGGAGGGGAGGGGTGACGGGGATGGTGCTGGGGGACCGTGAAAAGAAAGGAAAACGAAAAAGCAAAGAGAGCGTTGCCCGAAGAAGAAAAAAGAAAATACAGACGGGGCGATGTGAGGATGTGAGGATGTGTGGATGTAAGGCGAGAACGACAAATACTGCCCGAGAAAAGAAAAAAAAAAAAAAGAAAAAGAAAGGAAAAGAAAAAGAAACGAGTCCACAATCCAGGAACACACTGAACTGGAAAAAGAAGAACACGTCTGGCCTCAACAAGGCTGCACCAGTTCAGAGCATCAGATTGCAATCCTACTCCGCGCGGTGCATGGTGCAAGCGTGTCGTCTATTCTTCTCAGGCCTCGTCCACTATCCGTTTGCCAAAGGGACGGTCTTGGATACTAAAAAGGGAGGGCTAGTAATTTGTGTGGTCCTCGCCGGCTTGGGCTGGGCATGCTGAGGGGGTCAAGGGCTGGACGGACTGCTCCGTACGAAAGATGTGAACTGAACGGCACAAGCTCAGCTAACGAGATAAAAGCGAGAACATCTTTTACGAGAATAGTATCTTACCGCGCCGGAACGGACGATAGCCGACAAACGATCGACGAAATGGCTTCTTAAAGACACTAAAGACTACTGGCGGCATACGGCCTCAGCTTGGTTGGGAAAGGGCCGTCAGCTCGAGAGATTCGGAATATTTTCGTCTGCTCTTTTTTAGTTTTTAAGTTTTGGCGGTTGTGTTTGCCCTTGCATATCTGTTTCTCGATATGAGCCTCGTCATTTTGTCTCTGCCTCTCTGCATTTTCTGTCTTTCTATCTTTCTGTCTTCGTGTCTTTCTGTTATTATGACATGTTGTCTCTGTCTTTTGTGTCTATGCCCGTGCCAATGTCAATGCCATTGCCCATGTCTCTGTCTGGGTTGTCTGTAAACGGTTCGCAGTCTCGCAGTCTCCAAGCGAATGGTTGACATCTCGTGTGACCTGTCCGCCCGTGCCCGCTTTCTCAGTCTTTTTGCCGGTCCTTTAGTAGCAACAGCGTTTAAAACAGGTATCTCGCTGAACGTTCGTACGGGAGAAGAGGCGAGATACAAAGATTAGATACAGGCACAAATGCGAGGTGAACAAGAGGACCAAAGGCGAGACGACAATATGACGAGTGTAGCTGGCAAACTGAATTCCAGCCCACAAAACCCAGAGACCCAAACTTAGAAACCCACAAATCCTACAAGCGATGGGAAGTGCACAGGACGATCGATGCCTTGGGTACCAGATTTCCAGCTCTTAGCTCTTCCAGCTCCAGCTGGATGGGACATGACAAGGGGAACTGAAGACGATTCTAAGGCGGCCGGAAAGACCTGGGAGGGCGGGGAGGGCGGAGACAGGAGTCAAAAAAAAAAAGAGGGAGCTAAAGGGAAGGCACCGGATCTCATGAGGATCAGACACATGAAAAACACGACTAAGTGGGCGGGCACGAACGACACACAAACACACAAACACACGAACGCCATGGACAAGATGAACACTAGAGCTGAAGATAGCTTTGCATTAGGGCGCTAAAACAGGATGGGCGATGATGAACCCGCTGGTGAGGAATGTTGTGGATGCGAGGCGCGGCGCCAGGGAGGGAGGGCTGGTGGATTGTAGGGATATTCAGGAGAAAATCTAGAAATTGGAAACTGATAGAACGAGGTGCGAAGATAAAATTAAAATCAAAATCAATAAGAAGATTGGAAACGCGTTTTGTCGGCCGGGTATTGGCAGTTGGGTTTCTGTTTGTGAGTTGTTAGCTGTTGGTTGTTGTTAGTCCGATATTTTTTGTTGACTTTCTGGCGGCCTTTTCATTGTTGATGTTGACCTGGCTGGATGCATTGGTTCCCAATCCCTGGGTCCAAAGTAACATAATATCCGACAAAAAGTCTGTGGCGACCCACCGGTTTGTTTCCTCTTCTTTTTTCGGAATTTCAGTCAGTTTTCTCGGTTCCTAGAGGGCACTTGTTTTTTCTGTTCTCTTTTCTTGCACCTTTTCCCGTCCGCTCCGTCTTTTGTTTCTTTTTCCCAGCTGGCCCCAGCTACGGAGTACTCTTCTCTCATTTCTCTGGTAAAATTCGTCGTATTACTTGCAAGAGGAGGAGGATCCCCAAATACAAGATACAATATACACCGTCACTATGATTTGCAGTGTCTTGGCTTAGTTTCCTATTTCTCTCTTTTGCGGGTGCTCTTCCCCTGCCATTTTTCTTCTTTTCTTTCTTTTTTACCTCGAAATCCTCTTTTTTGATCTCCCTCTTCACCCACTATCCTTTTCAGCTTGCAAGGTTGTTGACCTGCCTCACTTACAGAGGGATCTGCTCCAGGGTTATCTTGTGACAGTGGGGGAAAAGGTGGATACAGTGTATTTCTAGCGTCTAGCCAGGCCCACGCAAATCAGGCACAGCCCATGGGGTTGTTTTACATGCTTTTCATGAGATGCACGTCGTCTGAAGTACAGGGTATTACTGACTACTTGACAGGCGTGGGCGCGAGATCTTGTACTCCGTGCGCCGGATATTCTAATCTGGACGGCTGTCGACGTTGTGGTTGACAAGTCCAAGTCAGGTACTTTGAAGGCTTCTGAAAGCCGAAAGTTGAGTACGGAGTACACAAAGTGGCAGAATGGCGAAATGAAGACGAGGTACAGCAATAAGACGAAAAGGGGAAGCGCAAAAAAAGAGACAGGCCCCAGTATTGGAAAAGGGAGGCTCCAACTACCGGGACACTACCGGGACACAGTGGACCTGTTTCGAACGAAGCGAGGCAAACAATTGTGACGAATGGACGTTGGAATTACGGAGTAATACTGAGTATGGGAATAGGGGATATTGATTACTCGGTATAGGGGTATTTTACAGAGGCGAATTATCTCGTGCAAAGCGAGAACGAGGATTTGGATGCCAGGCAAAGCGAGATCAAAGCAAAACACGCTGGCATATTCAGACATTTAGCACTCGGCGCGACTGTGTACAATCAAACGGCCGGGTGGGTAAGTCAAAATGTCAAAAAAGTCGCGAGTGGAAGCGGAGGCTGCTGAAGCGGAGCTGAAATAATTGAGCCACAGATAGGCACCGCACAAACACTAAAACACACACACAGAAAGGAGAGCCGAAACGGCCAGGAAAAGGTGCATGCTCTGTACGGCGCACAACGTCAACGTCAACGTCAACGTAATATGGAGCTGCACATGTCAGATAAACCCCCGACAGATAGGTGCTGGGCAGAGACATGCGTCGTGACAGAAAAGGTAAACACTGTCAGATGCAAGATGCCATAGTAGTCAAAAACAGCTGACGTTGGAATCAGGTGAAAATACACAATGCACAGACAACTCGTCAAAGGCGGACGGAAGATGCCCGTCAACAGTTACGTGGAGTGATTTTACCAACGCCCCCATTGACGCCCACATTGCCCGGCGAGACAACGATTTGGCGCCGGCTGGGACGGATTTCAGTCCCGGGAACGAGGCGAACGAGACGAGAACCCTCTTTAACGAGATAGGCGAGGGAAGAAAGGAGGGAGTGAGCACTGATAGGCGTCGTGGGTATCTATCTGGAAGAGAGGGAGACGAAGGAAAGAAGCAAAGAAGAAGAGTAGCAAAGAAGAAAAGAAACAAATTAGGCAAACAAAGTCCGACGTGAATGCTTTCACTCCCACAACGTAAAAAGGTAGGGCATGTGGCTTGCCATCAACCTGGAGACAATCCGTCCATCAGTGGGGTACATTTTGGCCAGGCCAGCTGAGAAAGTGTGTGGGGGGGAAGAGAAATAGGGCAGGATTGGCCGAGGGCAGAGAGGGAGATAGTTGCAAATATGAAAATGAGATAGATCAAAAAGCAAAATAGGAAATGACATAACATCACAAGATATGATCCAGCCGCAGAAGGAGGTCCAAAAATACTCTAGTTGGGAAGTGCATCTTGGCTGACGGGCTGTTTGGTCCATGCACGATGCCCTGATCATTGATCGCTCCGCCGATGCGCCGATGGTCAGTCGGAACAACGGGCGTCGGCATCGAGATTGAGATTGCCTTGGGACATGGCTTTGGGACAAATTCTTGGGACAGATTTACGGAACAAACCCCTGGGAAACAGACATTTGGGTTTTCTCGGTCCCTTGGTACCGGCTTTTGCTTTCCCACGTCGTATTTTCTTTTCCTTTTCCCTCACAAGAGTCTACATTTTTTTACCTGCCGATATTTCCAGTCATGCAGGTTCTGGTCGCCTGAGTTTCTTTTTCCTTCCTTTTTTCTTTCTTCTCCTTCTTCTTCATTTCACCCACGGTGGCGCATGGTGGCGGTCAAAACCAAGACATTCAGACAGCCCCAAGGCACTCGAGACACTCAAACCACAAGATACCAAGACATCAACTGGCTAGAATATGTGATATGCCGCATCGAGACGAAGGAAGAGAGAAAAAGGAAACAAAAGGGCACGAAACAGAAAGCTAAGGGAAGAAGGACCCTGCCTCCAGATTCAGTACGCAATCGCATTTAGTGTCCATCTATGTCGTAGTCATAATTGGGGGGACGAAGAAGAAAAAATAAAGAAAGGAGAAAACCAGAAAGCCTCGTCGACGTCTAGACCAATTGGGTATCTGCCGGCTCATTCTCCGCGCGTTTAGCTCGAGATGCAGACACACTCGGAGGCTTAGCCGGGACCGTGAGGGGTGGTGTGAAGGGGGGAGGGCGCATGGGGGCGTGTCGAGATTACCCTGACAGAAAGAGCATTCTTGTATCAGTACGGAGTACTTGGTACATAATACAAATACATTATGAATACGGAGTATGCCGTATACAAAGGCACATTGAATATGAGCCTCAAAACTACAGTGTCCAAGTTGAATACCAACAATGACGAGGCAGGCTCAAAATCGGCGGGACATGAGTCAATGATTGACAAAGATGGGGCTGGCGCTGTAGATTGGAGACCCCTAACTGTCCAAGCAAGCTGAAAGAGAAAGGCAGGCAACTACAAATCATCATAGAACCCCCCCAAAATGATAAACGTTGTCGTCGATCGAGCCAAATGTGACTGGATATGGCAGGACCGACAGATTTGATCTGCCCATGGTGGTTTGTTATTTCTGTACACGGCCACTTGGCGCGCGGTGATCGACAAAGAGGAACAAGAGATCACATACCGCGCGGCACAGTATGCGGGTCTGCCGTGAGACCTGCAACGACGAGAGGGAAGCAGAGACCAACGGCGAGGCGAAAGAGATGAACCAGATGAATCAAGATGCAGAAAATACTTTAAGATACGGGGGAGACAAGAGACAGACACGTTGGTGGCGATTTATGTTAATTGATGTCGAGGGCGCTGTTTCCTGCTGTCAATTGAAACGTATCGGGAAGGTCACGGAACGTGCCGTGCTCATGCTCTTATTAGGATTGTTCGTGTAAGGAAAGCGCGTTCTGGCGCATTGATGGGCTTATTAGGGCAGGTGCAGGGGGGCAAAATGCAGAGCTCAAACTGTCGGGTCGTGCTTGCCCGCCGAAGCTCAAAAATTAGGCGGACAGGGGCGGCAGAATAATTTTGGGCCGCATCGCAACTGCCAAAACGTCAGGCGAGCAGAGCTTTGGTGAATCATCCGGTCAACAACAGCTCTCGGAAGCAAACACACACCCCATAAGCAAGATGCGGCCCCGGATATCTCCCGCACTGTGCACACCCCCTCTACGGGCCTGTCAAACCGCATCTCCGTTCTCCACAGCCGCCTCGGCACGGACAATCGCGATTCACACGACAGGGTCCACCCCCACCGCCTCTTCTCGGACTCGGCCACAAAACGGCAGATCACGGCGCCGCCATGCCCAGTTCTCCTGCCCGTTCTCGCAGCAGCATAGCCTGCGGTCACAAGCCACCATCTCCTCTACCTCCCACCCAACATCAATAGCAGGCATCCTGGAATGGGCGCCCACCGAAGCCGTCCCCGGCGTTGTCGTCCACGGCTTTGTCCGGTCGGTGCGCACCATGAAAAACTTCACCTTTGTCACGCTCGGCGACGGGTCCTCGCTCGCTGCCCTGCAGGCCGTCGTGCCCGCTTCTTTGGTGTCGGGTCTGTCTGGAGAGGCCCTTCCGACCAACGGTTCGGCCGTCCGTTTGGAAGGCGCCTGGACGCCATCGCCCGGCGCAGGCCAGAGCCACGAGCTGTACGTCTCTGCTGTGTCGGTTGTCGGGCCATCGGACGCCGGGACGTTCCCGATCCAGAAAAAGTACCAGACGGCCGAGTTTTTGAGGACCATGCCGCATCTGCGGCCGCGCATTCCGTTCAACACGACAGTCTTGCGGTTCCGGTCGGACGTCTTGGCGTCGCTCAACCGCTTCTTTGCCGAACGGGAGTTTGTGGAGACACACACGCCGCTGATCACATCGTCCGACTGTGAGGGAGCGGGCGAAGTCTTTACCGTCAGTGCGGGTCCGTCGTCAAAGGCCGAGGATGGCAGCGAGGGCGGTTTCTTCCGGTCACCAAAGTACCTGACCGTCTCGGGCCAGCTCCACCTGGAAGCTCTTGCCCAGGCGGTCGGCAACGTCTGGACACTGTCACCGACCTTCCGCGCCGAGAACAACGACACAGCGCGGCACTTGAGCGAGTTTTACATGCTCGAGGCGGAAGTCAGCTTTGTGGACCGGCTGGACAGCGTCATGGATTTGGTCGAGGACATGGTGCGGCATGTGGCCAAGGACAACAAGGGCAGCCGGGCCTACAACGAGCTGATCACGGCGTCCAAGGCGAAGCACGCAAAGACAAAGGGCGGGAAGGATGGGAAAGATAAGGATGCCTCGGACGAAGAGACGGTCGATCTCGAAAAGAGATGGTCCGGCATTCTGTCGTCCTCGCGCTGGCCGCGCATCACTTATGCCGAAGCCCTGCGCATTCTGAGTGAAGCACCGGCCGGCACGTTTGACTACCCGCCCAAGTGGGAGATCGGCCTCATGACCGAACACGAGCGGTACCTGGCGCGTGTCGTGGGCGGCGATGAGGGCACGCCCGTGTTTGTCACCCACTACCCGCGCGAGATCAAGGCGTTCTATATGCTGCCGACGGCGGGAGCGCAAAACACCCCGGAGGACACCGTGGACTGCTTCGATCTGCTGGTGCCCGACTTTTGCGAGATTGCCGGCGGTTCCATGCGCGAGCACCGGCTCAGCGAGCTGGTGGCCGTCATGCAGGCAAGGGGCATGCCGCTGGGGGCGGGCAGCGAAGCAAGCGCCGCGGATGTCGCACCTGCGGCACTCGACTGGTACGTCGACCTCCGCCGCTGGGGCTGCCCTCCCCACGGCGGCTTCGGCCTCGGCTTCGACCGGTTCCTCTGCTACCTGACAGGCGTCCCGACCATCCGCGACTCGGTCGCGTTTCCCCGGTGGTTCGGTCGGTGCGACTGCTAGGCGAGCAGGAAGCCCTATCCTCAACGTCTGAACCCGAGTTCGGATGTTCTCCCCCAGCCGTTCTCTGTTTCCCGCTGCAAGTCATCTACATAGGAGACGAACATTGTCCTAGTCGTCACAGAGAACACAGAACAGAGAATGCAGTGTATGATAGTACGTGCGTGCTTGGTGCTTGTGTCCGGCTTTGCAGTTTGCAATGTCCAATGTCTCGCGTTGTGTCTCGTGTCGTGTGCCGTGCTTCACCCGACCTGTCACTTTTCTCGTCCTCCGTCCACTGTCCAAGTCGGCTCATGTCCTCGATTTCATCTCCACTCAATCCTCAATTTCGCCTTTTCACCTTTTCGCCTTCGCCTCTGTTTCCTCACCTCTTTTTCGACTCCTTCGGCGCTGAATACCGCCGATCGCCGACATGAACAAGGATACCAACGGGCCTTTTTCAGAATTCAGAAACAAGGAAAATAAAGAAGAAACGGAACGACAAAAAACCGAGAATGACTGAGACTGCTTTGACAGGTCAAACAGGTCAACAGGTCCTTAACGAAGCCAAGAGTCAATAACCATCACGGGTCCTGTATCTCGTTACCCCTTTCTTCTAGCCTCTTGTTCTTTCCTCATCCTCCTTCCACCATCTTCTTTCTCCGTGTACTTCTCCGCCCTTTTTTCCCTTTTTCCTGTCGTGTCTCTGTACGACGAGTTCGAGAGACGGCAGACAAGCTGAAACGGCAGAGGACTAAAAGAAAAGGAGTAGAAAGTCAACAGAAATGGCGGACGAGAGAGGGAGAAAAAAGCTGCCCGAATCCGTCCCGAACCTTACGGCCTTATTTCACAGAGCACAAGGACCACAAGAGAGGAGAGAAACGGCTGACAATACGACAATACGACTTTAGCGGCAAGCAGCAGACGGCAAGAGACGGTATAAGAACGAGAGAGGCTTCCATGCCACGACGTGATGTTGACGTCGATGTCGTTCTCCATCCTGCCGTGATGATGCTGCAGCCTTCCGTCTGTTGACGGCCATACTCTCAACTCCATCTTTTTCTTTCTTGCCTTCATCCACCCCAGTCCGGCACTTGTCTCTTGATCCTCGTCATCCCGCTGTGCGACGTTCCTCTCCTGTGTCCCTTGTGTCCTTATCTCCTTGTCTCCTCCATGTCCTCTGTGTAACCCCCTTTTATCCCTCCTGTGCAGGGTGTTTGCGTGCGGAGACAATTTTTTCTGTCAGTCCTTCCATCTTTTCTTCTTTTTATCAGTGGTCACACAAGACACTGCATGCCGAAGAAAAAAGAAGCGAAAAAACGCCACACTCAAAATTCTGCCTGTCCCAGCGATGCACGACATTTGTGTTACTGTCTAACGGTATCACAGCATACAGGGTAATGGGTAATGGGAAAGGGAAAGGAGATAAAAGTCAAAACGGCCGGAACCTGGGACTGAGTGTGTGTTTCTGTGTTTCTGTGCTCCTCGGGAAGCAATGAACGACACGCGAGCCAGGGAGGGAGGGAGAAAGGGAGCGAGGAAGACGGACTTGGGACAAGGGTGAAGCCGACAATATCTTGGACACAAAGACAGAAAGACACGATCAAGAACGCCCAGATCTGCGATATGTCAATCATGTCAACCCAACGAAATTGAAGACCCTCGCTCTAGTCGAGACAAAAAGGGTAACCACATGCACGAAGCGAGACCTGTGCGACGAGACGACAGACGACAGACGACAGACGACGGTCACCAACGAACAACGATCCTTGAACAATGCCAGACAACGCCAACGGCTCCAAGCGAGACATCTTTATTTTCCTTCACCACTCTTTACGCCCGTTGGGACTGTCGTCTACCGTCAGGTCGGTGTCCTTTGCTCTCTTCTTTCTTCTTGTGCTTGGGCTGAACGGAGACCACGGCGAGTCAGTCTGCTTGTCACTCTTCCTCACTCTTTGTCGCTTTCTCGTCACTTCTCGTCTGTAGTAAGACGTACAAGATAAAACATGTTGGCTGTCCATCGTCCATTGTCGGTTTGATACTTGTCGACGGCCAACAGCTGCAATATCGGCATCTACACGTACTACCACCCCGTGTCGGCCGCGCCGTTCCCTGGAAGGACGAAGGACCTTGAACATCACCCATACCATCCGTATCCCGCACAGTACAGCATCGACCAACAGTTTGCTTTCCTCCTCTCTTCTCTCCCCCCATCAAATTAGAATAATCCCCGCTTTCCTGGTTCGGAGTTTCTCTCATCTCCGTCTGAACACTGTGTATTTTTGTGCATATCTATTCTTCTTTTGTTCCTCTGTATATTATGTATATCATATTAAATTCAAGCATCGAACGGGAGAGCAGGATGAGGCACGGAAGACGGAAAGCGGAAGACGCGCGGAAGGGAGGCACAGAAGGCAAAATAGAGTAGCCTCTTGTGGCTCCATCTACATCCATTTACATCCACTCCCATCTCACATTGCTGTATATTTGTATATTCGACGACAAACTCGAGAGATCCATCGTCAAAGACCGGCACACACAGCGCCGAATAGAACTGAAAATAGACAAAAATAAACAAAAATAGACAAACATGACGATATCAAAACTCTATGCGGAATGAACCATGAACCATCAGTCAAATACACAATACAGACGATGGGAGGAGTAACGTGTGCTGATATTGGTGCATATTGGCAGTGACTGTCTGCATGATACACTGACCAAGTCCACATGAACAACGACGACTCCATGCACAGCCTCGGTCTCTTATCCACTTTGCCTCGTAATTCATTCACGATCACATCAATGGTCATTTTACAGCCAACGAATCCAGGGACGTGTCGTAGACAATGGACAAAAAGGGAAAGAGGAAAGGAGGGAGGAGGCATTTGAAAAGGAGAGAGGAGAAAAGATAAAGGACAAAAGGGGCAGGCCGCGTCAGTCAATACGAACGTCGACGACAAGAGGGCTACAGTGATCGTCCAGAGTTCTCCTGGGGAGAAAAGCACGCAACGGCATGGCATATCCAGACGGCAGGACGTTTACTTTTACTGTCCACGGCGCAAGTAAGATACAGCACTCGTCACGGATCTTCAAGCATTATCAGGCGTCGACCATTGCTCTTTGAGCGTCAATGTGCATAATGAGATTGCAAGTCCACGGAGACGTTCGGGAGATGCTCAAGAGACGTTCAAGAGGCACCCAAGAAAAAACGACTGGCGATGAACAATCGTCATCAAACACCATCGACAGTCGACAGCCGACAGTCGACAGCCACCACCACAGCCCAGATGGCCTCGTAAAGAGAGACAGATGACGACGACTTCAACACGTCCATGCCCACGGTCCACAGTCCACAGTCCACGGTCCCCTTCTACATATCAACGGTTGGAGAGCAGGTGTCGAGAGCGGCGCCACGTCCCTAGTGTTGTCCCTCTAATTTTGTGACTCTTTCCACTGACGCGGCCTCTCGCCAGCTGGTGCCGGCAAGATACAGAGGTGGCTGGGAGTGTGTGTCTTCACTTCCACATTCATACAGGCTCGTCGTCGTCCTCTTTCGTCCCATTCAGCGCCTATCGTATGTCGTCGCCCCCGCTATGGTCCTATTTTTGTCCACCGTGCAAATCACTGCACATGTCGACAGAGGTCGATCCAGGTCGACACAAGTCCTGGGCGTCTCCGTGTCCCCTTTTACAGAGTACGCAGGAAACTTTACGCCCTCGGCAAGGGCCTCGTCATTACCAATTTTAACTCTATCCACGTTGGCGGTTAAGCTTTGCGGTGGAGGATGGTCAGGGAGTCCAGGGCAAGCAGGGAGTCCCAGACGTCCCAACAGCGAAACACTGCAAAAACGCAGAAAAACGCAACGAAACTCGTCCAAAATCAACAAGGGCAAGCTGACAAAGACCGACTAATTCTGACAAAACAAAAATGTGTGCGCATACCTCTCCATCACCACGTCCTCGTCTCTTTCCCCACCCCACGCGTCATTGTATCTTGAGAGGGTCACCATGACATTTGGCGTCTCGTTGTCGTCTCGTCGTCTCGTCGTCTCGTGGCCTCGTGCCTCGTCTACCCCTTTTTTGTTTCCATCGACACAGACGCTGAGACCACAGAATAGGATTTAGCTTTTACCTTTTAGACTTGGGTAGATGCGCCGTTGGATCCCATTGGATTTGGCTTGCGCGTCCTTCTGGGTCCAACGTCTCCAACAGTGGTCTGGGCTTTTGCGTTTCTGCGCTTCTCGACTCCTCGACCTCTCGACTCCTAGCCTCCTGGATACTTTCTTTCTTGGCTCTTGGCTCTTGGCTTTTGTTGGTCAATGCCCGGTGCCTCCACACTGAGGCCACGTTTTGCTCCGGAAGGATGACGGGGGTTCTATATTTTACCTGTGCCGTAGGGGATAGGGGCATCGTCAACGTACGACGACGCCTCCGCTCACTGTGGTCCTGTTTCCTGTTTCCAATTCCAACAAGTCCAGAAGCCCAGAAGTCCAGAAGCCCAGAAGCCCTAAAGAAGAATCACAAGGGCACATGGACTGAACACATGAGCACATGCCCCTGCTGGCCACTCCTTTCACAAGATACAATAGCACAGTCGCTTGGGAAACCTTCTCATTGCCAAGCTGCCAAGAGATAGCGGCAGCCAGTTGTGTGCTTTGCAAAATAAGGAAGGGAAGGAAAGAAAATTGGCGATAATCCATATCCACTGCGTGATCGAGTCGCATCATTCAACATTGCTGAAAGCTCTTGCCTCAGCTCCATCTCAGTGTCCTCCTGTATGCTTGAAGCCCAATGAGAATATCTGACGACGTAAAAACGTAGAAACGGCCTCAAAACAAATAGCAACTAGGTCCTCTTCTGTGTGTTTTTCTACGACGTAGGCGAAGCGTTTTCCGCTTTTACGCTTTTACGCCGAAGCTATTAGCATCTCGGGGACCCTCTTTCAGGGCCGCCCGGGCACGTCTACGCAGTAGTCGTCGGCGATGTTTTTCTCGCTCTCGTAGCGAGCCTGCCAACAAAGCACTCGGGCACCCGCTGAGTGAGGTGTACCCATTAATACACAGGTAGCATGTATCTTGCTCGCCGGTTGTCTTTTCTGTCTTGTCCTTGTCCATCGTCTCCATTGAATACGCAATAGTGTCTTTTCATCTCCAGCATTCCGCGTGGCCTGCATCCACAATCGACACCAACACAAGCACGCCCACACGCTATCTTCTTTGGCAAAGCCAAAGCGGGTGAGGAAGAAAGAAAATTTTGAAAAAAAAAAAAAAAAAAAAAAAAAAAAAATACTGAGTAAGGCGAGAAAAACAGAAAGAAAATAAAGTAACCTCAAAATTAAAGAGGCCGGAGAGCCATTGACGGATCTCCAACTCGCGTCTGCAAAGGCCTTGGAAAGGGCCGAAACAGCCTTCCAACCATCCTACCCTCCCTGCCTCCTCCCATCATCCGTGCATCGATTCGTCTTTCGCCATCAACTCAGGGCCAAGCCAAGCCTATTTGATGGAGACGTCGACGAGGACGGAGTACTCACTGTACTGGTACGCCCATGCTCCAACATTGACTCGTTAATTCCTAACCACAATGGCTGCGGATATACACTGCAGTGTACTGCAGCACGCTGTTAACAACTATTTGCCTCTCGGATGTGCCCTATTGCCGCTCCGGCCGGTGCTTCAGTTATACTGCGAACACATAATTTTTCTCAGTTCTATCAAGGATATTATGCTGAATCTACATGCTTCAGGAGGTCCAAAAACCCGGAGGCCATCCTGTCCTTCCGTATCCGTTTCCCGGGTGGTTTATTCTCGTTCGCCGTGTGTAAATTGCATAATACGTCATCTTGGAGACAAGCGTTGTCCAAATGGACGGCCCGTTTAGATTGTTGCCCGTCGAGCTTCCGTAATGGGCAAGTGAGCTGGGAAAAGGTGTAAATATAGGGCCCTAAATGTATGCAGATGGGGGCAATGAGGAGCAACCCAGTAAATTGCAACTGGGCTGTGCAAAATGCTTGTCTTCAACTCCGATATGGCCCAATATCGGCTTGGGAAAGGTATCTTATCCACGGGCAGGTATGTCGTACTGATAAAGCAATCCTGCGCCGATATATTGCGTGCAAAGATTAGAATACAGACTGCGAATTTGACGACTCGTTTAAACGGCACACGAGACCCCTTCCCATGGCCACAGCAATGGCACGTTTGTTCCGGGGAACGCACGGCACGGAGGGTGTGAGCATCAAAACTTAAAATGGAAGAAGTGGAAGGCGGGAGAAAGGGAATAACACAAAAGGAGAACACGAAAGGAGGAGTCAATAGCTCCAAAATCCAAAAGAACACGAACATCATGGATGAATCGGCACGGATTTGCCACAGACCTCGGATTGTTTCGTGCAGAGCTTCCAATGTCCAATCGATACAGGTATCTCTAGCACCATTTGCCTGGTTACGGGTATCGTGTGACAGTCCAATGCCTGTTTTGATATTTTGATACAACCTCAATGTCCTTGCGTAGACGTTGGGACGAGAGGGCCAAACGGCAATACCTGAGTACGTCGTATAGCCGTGATAGCATAATTTATCCGTGGCATCAGCACGGACAAGGTACGGAACATGTCACGGACGGACACGGTCTGGATGCAAAGGAAACATCCCATCAACCCATCAACCAGAACAATCATAATAATTATAGAATCCCGCCCGGGCCGAGCTCGTGGATTGCTACAAGTTTGGTTCCTCGAAGCGAAGCACTTGCTCCGTCAGGCGTACAAGGCAAAAAGGCAAATGTACGCGGGCACTTTGTCGACAAGAAATCAAAAGATTGGTTCTCAAAGAGGGGCATGCAAGACAAGCTTTTTTTTTTTCTTCTCGCGAGCACCTTTAATTATTTTTCTTGTTTCTCGCCGCCCCCTCTCCGTGATTGCGACGTCGTCTCGTCTCGGTCGTTTTTTTTTCCCTTCCTTCTACGACGTATTACTGTGGACAACATAGATTTACAGTGAGCCTTTTATCAATGTCCTCCATAAGTTTTGTAAATTTTGAACAGCTTGCATCTTTTGTGGGCCACGGGCAGCCGAGTGCCGGTGGAGGGTGTCTGGGTGTGTCGATCACCGAGAATGGGGAGAGAAGATGGAAAGAAAGCGAAAAACGGTAAAGACCTTCTCGATGATCTTTTCACAAGATGCGTTCTTTTTTCACATTGAAAATTCTGTGACTTGTGAGGGGCCTTTTCGAAGCCAAGACTGAAAATCGGAACGACAAGCAGCCAAGACGTTGCACAAAAATAATAAAGTGAAAAAGTCAAAAGCCAAATGCCAAAAGCCAAATGCCAAAAGCCAAAAAAGTAAAAGGCGAAAAGTATGCAAAATGCTGCAGATGCAAGGTAAAAAGCAGCCCGTCGTGTGAGAGGGCTGATCCGATGGTGCCGATCATCCAGGTGTATTCCTCATTGCCCTGTTTCGCTTCGAGTCTTGTGCGTGCTGTAATTGTGGCTGCTCATGTGCTGTTTCTATTGAGTTGATTGTCAAGTGGTAGGTGTAATTTTCATGGTTTATTGCTAAACTTCAATTTATCTCCTGCTTCTTTTGCACCGTTCCCATCGTATCCATCCCGCATCCTTCCTCCATCCTGCTGGAATATCAAAAGGCTTGGAAGTGCTTGAAGGACACAGCTTGCTTTCTTTTCCACGCTTTTGACTTGATGACTGACTCCTGTCATCAATAATAAGCGTCCCGTCCGAGGCTAACAAAATAGACTCATCCACCACAGGCTTGGCATCGCTCTTGGCCCGGCACTCTGAGGAACTTTGAGGCACTCTGATCGCTCCTCTCTGCGGTCTTTCTGAGGGAAAACCAGAGCGTTTCTCCGCTAAAACGAGGAGGGAGGCCGCGTCAGCTCGTGGAGGAAGGGAGGGGTGGACCCAAAGTTTAAAAGCAAAAAAGAGTGGGGAGGACCCAAGAAGAAGAAAAAGAAAAAAAACGGCCGCAGAGTTAAGAGTTTAATTCTTTGACTTTGTGAAATTTAATTCAAAGCTATCCGTCTGTGGAATTGGTGTTTTCCCGTTTGGGACTCTTTATTCAACAGAGCGGAACGCTCGTTATCATTTTTCAACATTCGAGTAATTGTTCTTCCCAAGTGTGGCTTTTGGTCTTTTATGCTCATTTTTGTTTGTTTCTTTTCTGTCTTTTCTGTCTTTTTTCTCTTTTATGTTTGGTTTCAATTGAGCATCTTCTTTAGTTCATCTGTCCAAAGCTTAACTCAACTTGGATACCGAACAGGAAATAGATGCGAGACGGCGGCCTGATAGTGTCGAGACGAAAGACGGCCACTAAATTCAATTCCAGCTCCATTCTCCGTATTCAATAAGACGGAAAGCGAAACCAAAGACTGAAGACTGCTAAAAACTAAAAACGGTCTACAAAAAGGGAAGAACGGTGCGCCGGCGCCCTGTCCCTGCTCTCTGGGCATTCTGACAGGGTCGATCGCACAAAGAACAACCTTATTTTTCTTGCACGAGGCAAAATTGCGGGCAAGGTGCGACGGGTGAAAAGAGGAAAGCTTATGTCCCTGGTGACAGTCAGATCAAGATACCCTGACAGCCTCACTCCCCAGTAAGACTTCCGGCCAGGCCCCTGGACTTTTATAATACGGCGTAATGACTACAGGGCTTGTCCGAGATTGAGATGCGCCCTCACCATGCACCGTAAGTCGTATGTCGTACATGTACGGAGTACACAGCACCTCGTCGTCGTACTTTTATGGAGTTCATACTCTAAATCTACGTTGTAATAACGCATCAGAAAACTGTCGCAATTTGTTTCCGTTTCCTGCTCTCAGTACAAGCAATCTCTGTTCTTTCTTCACCTCCCTTCTTCAAGTCCCTTCCCAGTTCAGCTGTGAGATTCGTATCTGACATGTTCTGACAGCATCTGTCACTCTTCCACTTCTTGTCACTCTTGACATTCTTGTGTCTCTTGTCAAAAGGGCCATCTTTCTTCATTGGGCTTTTCTCCGCCTTTTCAGCGCTAAACTGATTGCCCAGACTTGCCCAGCCAAGACAAGACCAGGCCAATACCAATATGCCAATGCGTGCATGCCACGCCAATGGATCTCTATTTTGCTTTTGCTTTTCAAATCTTCCTTTCCCTCTTCCTTCTCCGTCTTTGCCCAGAAATGCCAATGGGCAGGGCAATCGTCAACCAAGCTTGGGACCACAATACCAAGAGTACCAAGAGAACCAAGAGTAATACCAAGACTATGAGGATGTCTTGCAAGACATCCAAGCAGACCAAGAAATCTCCGAGAGTCTCAAGAAAACCCCAAGCGACCCAAGAAGAACAAGGTCCCATCGTATCAGTCAGACGCATTTTTTCTTCTTGATTTTTTTCTTACTTGCTCACTATCGTACTCGTATTTAAATCGTGCTTGGCAGAACCTACAGGACCTTAACGGTGCTACTCCATATTTTTTGGAATCTTTTGGCTTTTGGTCCAAAATCTCCAAATCTCACCGTCTTCTTGTCCACCCTTTGCCTATTCGCCTTTTTCCCATTCTCCGTTTCCACCGCGTGTCTTACAAGGCTAGTCTTGGCTCCTTCTTTCGTCGCCTCTGTTTACACACAGTGCATCGAGTGCTCATCTCCAAATCTTTTCACACAAACACAGGTCGCATTCTGTCATGAGAAACGGCCACTTTGTTGGGAATCTTACTCATGGCTACCAACACCGCTCTGAATGAAATAAAGCACAAAATATATCACACTACTGATGCACGGATCACGGAAGCTCGTACGGGTAAGGAAGCAGAATATGAATAAGCAGAATATGAATAAAATAAGGCTTAAAACTCCGCCTGCACGTCCCATGAAAAAGAAGGGACAAAGAGGTGATAAAAAAAAAAAAAAGTATGGCGTCGGAGTAACGTCCTGTCAAATACTCTATTCCCGATAGCATCCCAGGGCTGGAAAGTTTTTGCAAGTGCATCGTGGTTGCATGAAAGGGAAAGCCATCGCCAAAACAGGTCATATTTTGCAACAACGCCGTCTTGCCCATTGGGCATGTTTTTGGCTCGCTTCTTATATTGTCTTTGTCTGTCATAATTGATAGCTCGTCCGGAATGCATACTCTCTGATACTGTGGGCAGGTCACGACCAATAAAACTACAAAAATTCAAAACCTCAAAAATTCAAAAATTCAAAAGCAAAGTGCAAAAAAGACAGCTATTGTCCCAAGAAAATGCCAAGACTTGTTATCGTCCTTTTTTTGCGCCTCTTTTTTTCTTGAGCCCTCGCTCTGAATTAAGGTTAAGCGGTGTTGGGCATGGCTCGGGAACCGTAATGGAGGGAAGCTTTCTTTTACGGTGCATTACCTTATTGCCAGAAGTGAGGGGCGTGTGACAGGTTGGAGTAAGATAATACTTTGGACTTTCAGTTAGGGAGTGTGGGACAAAATGACAAGATTGTGGACAAGGGGGGCGTGTGGCAGGACGGGAGACCCGGCTTTCTTTGCAGACGACATCAGTTAGGAACGTACGAAGAGAAACGGGATGGTTTCCGCATAGAGTTTATCTCACAGCAAAGGCAATGTAACAGAAAGCAACTTCAAAGCAGTTCAAAGTGGCTTCAATCCAACAAAACCTCTCCACTTTTTAGCTTACGTACCCCCCTCGACAGATGAGAAATGGGCTTTTGGTTTTTGTGGTGGCTTTCTTGTCCTGAAAGATTCAAATATTGGAATATCCAAGGGCTGGTCCTGGGAAAGGAAATGCGGAACGACAAGCGAATGCTGCAGTCCTATTTTCTGCAAAGGAGGGTGCATCGCTCCTTGGGACAGGGTCTTGGGAGGAGGCGAAGGGACCTGCAGCCCTTGCTCGAAAAAGGAGGCTTGATAAGATCCTCTGGAGGCTCGTGGCCTCTCAAATCTACGCAGTCAAGACAAGCATTTTATCTCAGCTTGTCCCCGACAGTATCATCAAGAAAAATCAAACAGTAAACGGTCTGGATAGCTCCAACAAGTCTTCTCCTCAGCGGACGACAGTGCAGCGCTATGCCATTTCTGAAGAATAACGGTGTCAGTCGTCGTCATGCGCTCATTTACCGAGTATGCCAATACGGCGTATTCTCACAAACGAGGCATCATGTTCTTTCTCCTTTCTGTCTTTCGCCCAGATTAACGACCTCCCTGTCTCGTGCTTGCCGTTTTGGCCGGTTAGCGTGCAGAAATGGATGGTGTCGTTCGCTCTTTCCCTCTGTTGGTTGGTCCTTCCATATTTCATAAATTCTTTATTTCGCTCAGAAGTTTAAAATGGAAGGGAAGGAGGCGGCGCGCAAGAGTGGGTCCCTCGTGGCACGTTTTTTCAATCTCTTGGCAGACAAGGGTTGGAGTTTGGGAAAGAGGGGAAAAGAGGAAGGCGCTACAAAGGTGCATTGTCAATTCGTCAACAATATTGAAGAAATGATGCTATCTTGATGCCGTATCCGAAACCCATCGTTTGGTTTTCATTTGTGTTATCTCTGTTTATTTGGAGTTCGCTGTTGATTTCAGTTTCCATATGTCGTATATCGTTGTATAATTGATATCATTTCCTCACAACCGTACAGCCGTTCGACGCACAGCGGGACCGCCCTTTCATCTTCCTTTTTTCCTCCTTCGGGACCGAGAAAGGCAAATAGAAGACTCGCTTTCATTTCCATCGTCTTCCTCTTCTTTTTTTCCGGGCGATGTCTACTGTTGGAGATAAAATAAATTAAGTGCCGTTCAGACTGATGTCACTGGGGACCGACAATAAAGGACAAGACGCGGCCTAGGTTTGGGATAAGGGTTCGACTCGCCTTGCCCACCTGCCCTTTATCTTTATTTTATTACAATCAGTCGTCACTTTAACATGTGCCACACACTCACTTCGGTTGTGCTCGCCGTTCTTGCGAACGCATTCGCAATCGCTGGGCAGGGCAGCGATCAGAAGAACAAGTGCGATCAAGGGCAACCGCAAGAGGGTGTCGTCGTATATCTGTAAAAGAATTCCATGCCTCTTCCAGCAACTCTAATCTTTGGCGGTTGAAAGGAGTGGCCCTACACCCCGGAATGCAATTGTGATTGAGGACTTTAACCTTGCCTCTACTCAGAACCCAATACGCCTCTATCTTTTGTATTTTCCATTTTTCCACCTCTGCCCCCAGCCCTCATGGCCTTAACTCGGCCGCTTTCGGCCAAATCGGCCACAGCACGGGCAAACGACTACGAACCCCAGTCTACAGCGTCGTGCTTGCATTTGCATCTTGATACAGCACACAGACATGACGGACAAAATGGCAGACTTGAATGCTCACTTTAAAAAACAGTGGCAGGTTCTTCCGCCGGGTAAAGATGCATCTTTTCTGGGGGCTGATATTACAGTTCATGTTCGTAGATCGAACACCCCCAGAGATAAGCATGAACAGAGGGGGGGTCACAAAGTATTACAGCGTACTCCGTACAGTTCGAGGTATGGGATAGATGACAGAATGCAAAGTCCGGCCGTTGCAGTGTTGCACCTGTCAGAGAGGGGGATAGTACAAAGTAAAAGCATCTCACAACGGCGTGTGCCCAACGGTTCGTGCATCCATGGACCGGGCCTTACGCACGAGAAATCTAAAGCTTATTGTGCCCGTTTCCTTTTCCTTGTATGACTCTGCTGTCATCCGTTGTTTCTATTTGTCTTTGTTTGGTGTGGTTCAGCTTTTATTTTGTCGGCCTTTTTTTTTCTCAAATCGCTCCTTGATACGCTGGCTGCAGAGTACAGAACACATGCACAAACATTACGCTTACTCGCACATAAAACGACGAACGACAGGAGGCACAAGGACAGCATGAACCATTGATTTACACAATACCTTGTACTCTGTAAGATGCTTTTTTTTTTTTTGCCATCATATCACGCAGCCCGCGTGGTGAAACCGGGAGCGGAAGCGGGGGGTAGAATGTCTCGGTTGGAGGGAGAAGATTAAGTTCATGTGTTTTTAAACGTTTTTATCTTATTCCACTGTGTGTCTGTCGTTTTTTTTAAAAGAAAATCCGATACAATAGTCAACAAGTATAAATGAACACGAGGACATAAGAAACGGCCGATGTAAACAAAAAGACTTCCAACGCCTATTGTTCTTCGGCGTGCATATTGTCACATTTATGCCCTCCACATGCAGTTCAATTGTCCTGCTTGGTGCAGCTTTATCCGATTGGGACACTGTATTGGATACAAGAGACATGCAGTTCGCGCGACACAATCTTTCCCGCTCCTATTCTACCGTTCTTTTGGTTGGTTTTCTCCCACAATGCATCTCGACTCCGGCGGAGAATCTCGAGACAAAACAATAGACAATGGGAGAACGATCCAAGACAGCGTGGAGATTAGGAGAGATTACGGGTAGTCAGCTCCGCTTTTCTTTCCTTGGGGAGACAATGGTGGTACAGGTGCTTGTTGTACACAGTAAGACGCTGAAAGACACTTGTAGCTGTGAATCGACAGTGATCAACAGTGGTTCACTATTCAGATCGGATCAGTTGACACGGGATCGAGGGTATGATGTAGATAACCCCCACTGACATCCCGTGTGCCAAGAAGTAAAGAATGCTTCCACCAGCTTTTTTTTGCACTGCGTACCATTCTACTACGGAGTATGAGACTGTAATGATATCTCCCCTTTTTCCTATCCCTTCCCGCGAAGCTCTGATCCTCCGGTAGATGGACGGACTATTTGGCAACTTCCAGGCTGGGTTTTACTTGATAAGTACTTTGTAACTTGTTGAAAGAATGTGAAGAGGAGAAAAAAAGAAGGGGCGTGTCTCGAGAACACACAAAGGGAACAGTCGATCCCGTTTCAGCCATACAAGATTCTGGCAAGTATGGCCACTGGTTGTCGCACAAAAACATGTCGAAATTCACAAGCGGTCGAATCATGTGAAAAATACACGATGCCAAAAAGACGGAGACCGAGAAAAAAAAGATGGAAAAGATGATATCCCTGCATTAATGGCTCGATGATACCCTATGAACCCTGGCATGCCCTGTAATTGTATCTACCGTGCTGCCGTGATTGCCATTTTCTTTCTTTCTTTGTTCATCTTTCGCATTCTCTTTCACCATTGCCCTGCTGTAACGGCAAATTCCGTGTTGTCCTGAAAGATCAGTGGATATTGGCTGCGATTGGGCTAAATACTTGCGCCTTTGTATGTCGTAGACACAATGCGACTGTGATTTGTGTCTGTTGGTGGATCATTAAAGAAGCTAAAGAGTGCGCAAAAAACAGGTGATCGGCATCTATGGTCGGCTCTTTTCCCCCTTCTCGTCGTCCGTCTTGGCCTATCGTGAATTCCAATGTCGAATTAGCGCCCAGAACAGCACAAGCTCTGGGCATGCCCCCCTTTTTCGTCTTCTAACGCCATCATTCTGGTGGACGCGTCAGTGCCGACAGTGGCAGATTGTTAGCAGTATTTTAGCGCTGCAGTGAATCAAATGCTCGAAATGCTCCGTCCTCGTGGGCAATGGTTGGATGCGGAAGTATCTTTTGTATGCGCTCGAGACTCGTCCATGGTGCATTTTGGTGTCGAATCTATTGTTCCTTTTCCTCGTTCTCAAGACGGCGAGATCTTGGCCAGGTCTGGGCCTGGCCATGCCAAGGCGCGATTCCATCTACCTCCCGTCGTTCTTAATCACAGGTCGAGATTGAGATAGAGAAACGCATCAGAGATCAGAGATCAGGACCGTTTTTCTGTTTCTGTTTTTATTCCCGTGTCCGTGTCCGTTTCTTGTCTCTGTTTGCCTTCGTCAACTCCTGTCGTAAGCTTAAATTCCTTTTTCCAAAAATAAATACAAAATTAAACATCTATCACATCCCTCCTCACTTGATGGAGTATGAGGTTGGGTCTTTCATTTCACAAAATACCTGCTAATTTGGACATCATGCCCACTGTTTTCTCCTGTTTTTCTACCTCTTAATAGAAATGTTTAGTCAATGTGCGCTCTGGGCCGGGCTGGGCAGGGGCCATTTCCACCAATTTTACAGTGGTCTTACGTGTGCGTATTGTGGCTGTGTTGAACGACAAACAGTCAAAACAAGATTGGACTCCTATGGTGATCTTCAGATTTTTGTGTCTGTCACTTTCTTCTTTCTCTCCTTTCTCCGGTTCTGTCATTGACCCGTTTGGGCGACTTTATTTCCACAATGGGCAAGTCAGTCCTCCTGGATGGCAGCACAGGAACGCTTTCGTGACGTGTATCACGTTCCTGCGCTTGCCTGTGTACCTTGATACTCCGTACATTGATACATGGATACATAGAAGCATCTACGAGTAGAATACTCCGTACAAGGTACGGAGTACATCTCCCAAAGGTTATCTGTCAAAGACGGTCCTACCCACCATGAACCAACGAAAGACGGTGCACGACAGGACAGAATAGTATCTCTTTCTTGTGTCGTACACAAAACACGTACATGAACACGCTGCACAAGCGGCAACGGGGGATTGTCTTCTCTTTCTCCTTCTTTCTCCCATTCTTTTCTCCTTCGATGCTTCCTTTCGAGCTCCCCTCCCGGTGCCGTTTCATCGACTGCCGTCCTTGTCCGTCGTTGCCACCCTGTCGCGTTGTGGCGCTCGAAACGTGCATCTCCATCCGTCATCCCGTTTCGCTCCCAACGTCGGTCGCACTACGGCCGTTGTTTCGTCTCGTTTCCTCTTGCCTTGTTTATTTCCAGGGCTTTTCTTCGTCTTATTTTCGGATTTGGCTGCTGTCCTTTGCCTCTTAAATCTTTATCCATCCATCGCCCTTTCGACTCAACATTTTCGCCTCTTCGGCAAACGTAGCGCCGATTGGTTAATCGTTGAACAGCTTGCAAGTGTTAATTGTTCGTTTGGGCATTCTTTTTTATGCTGGCGTTTTGATGGACATATCAAGTGTGGAAATGGCATATGAAAGTACAAAGTATCAAAGTATCAAAGCATCAAAGTATCCTTTTTTGCATGCAAGTCAGGGGGCAGCGCGTCACAAAAAGGATAATCGGCAGCGCTAGAAGTCTATCAAGTGCCTGTAGGTGCCTGAATAGGTCCACCATTTTATTGGTTCTCCATTCGGTTTCTGCAAGTACTGTTCTGTGGTAATTACTACGTACTCTTCTCTCGATTTCTTTCTTTGCTCGTTCCGTCTCCAAATACCAAATCGGTTCGATCGGCTCTTGCCGTTTTAACCTGAGCGGGTCTGCGGTTTGTAAAATAAAGGGGAGAACTACGGAGATACTTTAAAATGTAGCCAAGTAGTCAGTACTTTCTTGTCTCTCCGCCTTGTTTTTGACGCGTGTCGAGAGCCGCGCGGAAAGGATGCGCATGCTGGAAGTTGCAGGTTAAATTCAATTTCAAGTGATGCCCTTTTCTGTGATTTTGCGCCTTGTCTTACGAATACGATCATGGATGGTGGCTTCGGTGATTATGTGCATGTTTGGGGTAGGTTCTCTTTGAAATCTGTTTTGAAACAAATCGCCCACCATCGATTGAGGATGGACTTGGCGGCCAAAGAGGGATAAGAAGACGCAATTGGAAATCCCAGCACGCGACTAGGGACAATACGGTCCGTTTCATGAACGGAGACTCAGTAGTTTGCAGAGGCTGAGATAGAGGCTCAACTGTTTGAACACCTGCTTGAGGCTCATCGACGCCCAGGCCTCTTTTCTATTTTATGGCACAACCCGGTCATTCACACAATCTGATGTTTGGAGGGAAACGGTCAGGCGCAACTATTGATTTCAATGATGCTGCGTTGAAATACGTCTCTGTAATTCCCCTGGGTAATTAGTCGTGATTTTTATCGGTCGCTCCTACCCTGTTTCGTGACATTGTCTTCCTTGCTCTTTCCTTTCTTTTTTCTTTCTTTGCTCCATTCCATCGTTCCTACCCAAAGCATCCAATTCTTTGTCCGCATATCCGCATATCGGTATATCCGCTTTGGGGCTACCAACGTTGCACACAGAAGGCTTGTCGTGTTCTGGGGCGGCGGAAATGAATCAGAGGTGGCAGGGCAAACAAAACAGGGCAAGATATGGGACAGGGCAGTGCGAACAGACATGTGCAGGGACTTTTTGAGAGAAGCAGGCTGACAGGTACAAGGAACAGAAGGAACAAAACAAAATGAAGAGGAGCAGAAACGAGCAGGAAACGAGCAAAAAAGGACATGAAAAGGACAGAAAACGCGTGGATATCATAAAAACGGACCCGCAACAGTATTAATCCCTTGAGACGCCCAGGAGTTTGTGGCTATTTTTATGATAAGCATAACAGTATCGCCTTCCAAGACTTCTGGACCTGATCTTCAAATCTACTGTCTACGTCGTAAACAGTTGCCCTGTTTTAGTTTAAATAAAATAAAACGCCGGGCGAGAAAACATGACAAGAAAGGGACAAAGCAAGGCCAAGAAATGTTACAAATATGGATACGAGACAAGCGAATCCCGGAAACTTCAGCGAGGGATGGTCGAGTGTATGTAATACTGTGTACACAAAATAATAGGGAGTAATACTGGGTAGGCACCGTGCGATGCACACATAATACACATGATTATCGTCGGGCGAGGGTTAGGTACTGGAACAGGGCAAGAACTACCGGCTTTGTCGGGACCTGCATACGGGAACACAATCGACCGATTTTGACGGGCGATCGTGAAATACGAATTATCAAAAGTAAGATCACTCGCTGTGTCTAGGGTCGGAGAATTGCACACTAAGTTGACACTCCGGTGATGCCTGCTGCGAATGAGAGGTTCCTGGATCATTTTGAGCCGCTTTTTCACTGCCTATTTTGCAATTCACAGAAGCCTCGACAGTATCATTTCTGCCTGTTTTCTCTTTTGCTCTTTTCTGCTCGTTTTTCCTCTTTTTACTGTCAACTTGAAATTGTAGGATTTCGTTCTCTTGCCTTGTGCGTCCGTCTCAAGCTTGGCCTTTTTTCTGCAATGCAACAGTCATGCTTGGTCATTGTGGGCATTGGTCGACGATCGACATTGACGATGTCCTCTGAATAGGCTTTGATAGACAGTCCGACCTCCACGATCGTTTTACTTGGTTGCTTGGCTCGACGAAATGCCGAGGCCATCAAACGGTAGCTGCGGACAAGACGTTAGTCCCTTCTACACAGTATTTTGTCTCCTACTTTTCGTCTTCACATTTGTCTCCTTCTTGTTATTCGCCGACGTTGATCGCAGGGATCGGCGCATCAAGAAAAGTGCGCATCCCTTTTGCGACTTGGAACCAGCGATTGACAAAACAGAACAATAAAAAGAGACGGTCGAACGATGAAAGCGACGGCCGCAGACGACAGTAGCATTGAGGCAGCCTAGCCGAGTTGTGGCCAAGAAAACTAATCAAGGAAAGCTCGCAAAAAGAACCAAAGATTGACAGCGAAAAGCGAAACCGAGGAGAACGGAGAATACGGAAAGACAGGTCTACACAGTACTACTACTACCAGTCTACAAAATGTCGTACAACGTTCTGGCATTGTGGCCAAGCTCAATGGAGGCAAAATACAGCGGATTTACAGCGCGCTTTCGCTCTCCCACAAATCCAGCCAACGACAGGCGGCCGATGTCCCTCGCCCTTGCACTCTTTTGGGTTTTGGTTGGTCGCGGCTTTCACACCTTTGCCGTCCGCCAGAGAAACATTTAAGCTTGAAATGCGGCGAACCCACTCGGTGGTCTTGGCATCTGGTCTTTTGGTCGCTCGGTTTTTCTTTCTGTTGGCCTTTTATCTCCTTGGTCGACAGGGGACGGAGACAAGAGACCAGGGGAGGGGTGTGTGTGGAGGGAGGCCACGCACGCGCGTTTCCAAACGGATTCGTAAGAAGTCCGACCAATCTCCACAGTTTCTCCTCTCACTGACAGGCCTAAGAGCGCCCTGGAGCGCCCTAGAACACCTAAAATGTACCTAAAATACCCAAATACCTAAATTACTACGACCCTCCACACTATTGATCACTAAACTCGGGTGAGCGACACTGCGCCGTCGCATCTCACAGTGACCTTGCCAGTGCATAAAAATATGCACCAGATTGTCCACCAAACTCCCACCAAATTGCACCAGAATACACCAAAATACCCTCAGATTCACTCTTATGCACGAACAGGCTATCCGTGCCATCCGAATCGGGCGTATTACGCGTATCTCAATCCACACCAGCCATCTTGTCATCTTCTCATATGGCCATATTTCTATGTTGGTGCTGGTCCCATACGACAAGTATGTAATCCGAGCATCAGCGTGCGCCCGTGAGATGTCAGTCATAATGAATGCAATGCCAGACGGAGCAAGGTGCAAAATACGTTGTATTAAGACTGCAGAATGCCATAGCTAGATTTGCATCCGAAGACAACCATCGGGTGTGTGCCTGCCATTCTCATCCTTCTTGCCGTTTGTTGGGCCTAGTCGTGCCTGCCCGGTTTCCGTCCTGCCTATTGCCTCCTGCTTTTTATTTTACTTTTATTTTTTGCCTGCTCCTGCCTGATCTCATCTCTGTGGTGCATCCTCTGCCTGGCAGGCACGACCCAGCCGCCTGTAGAAAGAAGTTCCGTCGTCACATTGAACGTATCGAGCGTATTGCGAGTGCATATTCTGAACCTAGGTTTTGCATCGCATCTGACACGCAGAGCGGAGGAATGCGCAGTGCGAGAGCGAGCAACCGCTGTCTGGACACACCTTCTCTTTCTGCTTATTCTCGCTTTTCGCTTTCTCGCTTCCCAGCTCCGAGCCAAGCCTCTCCATCAAATTCCGGGACCCCGGTGCTGACGTCTTACGACGTATTGTTGATTGTTTCTTTCAAGAAAGACCCAAGAACACCAAGAAAGGCGCACGAAAGACACGAGAGGTTCCAAGACAAACATCTGACATTTTCCCCACCATTTTACTCTACATTTGTTCGCTCTCGCTGGCAGGCTGCGGTGAGGCCAATGGTAAGTCCATGACGAGTCCAACCACGATTCCAATAGCAAAACGGTTCATTCGGAGTGATGCCCAGAAACGCCAAGACCTGCAAGAATAAGAGACAAAAAAAGCAAAACAGGGTCCAAGAGTGACAAGAATAAGACAAGAAACGGACAAGACCAGCAACGTTGGCAAAACTGTCATCGGATTGCCACAATCTGTTGTAACTGTTGTCGCTGACCTCGCGACCATTTACCAACATTATTTGTATCTTATTCGCTGTATATTTGCCTTCTTTTTCCTGTCATATGAGGCTCGCCAAGCCGATTAGGAAGCGCCGCCAAGCCGCGCGATGCGGCCCAGCCAAAAGCAATTACACAATACCACACAATAGCACGATTAAGTACGGAATAAGAGAGGAGATATTGCCGCTTTCCTTTGGCCTTTGCTTTTGTATTATTTTGTGTTGCGTGCACAAGCGCAACAAACGCAAAGATGCAAAGAATGCCAAGTGCCTGCCACGCACTCCAAGAGTCTTGTCATTCTTCTGCATCCGGCCTGACAAGAGGCAATGGCAAATACTCTGAGTAAAGGCAAAAAAGGATTAAACTTCTCACCACAATCAACTGCACCGATACCCTCCCACATTCCGACCCCACCTTCCTTTCCTCACCACAGATCTCACACATTGCACTTGCCCTCTGCACCTCCTTCCTCCTTCGTCTGCTGACCACTTTTCACCTTGGCTTGTCTCAATGCCTCCTTCCTTCTTCTCATCCCACGTAATTCTCCTTTCAAAATCGCTCCTTCCTGAACAATACCAAGTGTTTGTTGAGCCCCACTAACCATAGCACTGGCTGCTCCGAAGCAGCCCCGTGACCCAGACGGTGGCTGAATTCTCCGTTCTCCGTTCTACTCAGTATTCCCAGAGTATTGGAAACGATCCCAATATGTAGTAAAACCCAGTACTCCGTAGGGCCAGACCTGGTGACGATTCGTCGTCCATCGTGGCCCATTTGTCTGTTTATCTCCTTCCTTTCTTTTACAAGTGAGCCTCCCGCTTTACTGGAGTAAAAGTACATAAAAAGGGTGTTTGATAAAAAAGCTTGGTTCGCTCTTTCCCTAAAGGCCGTCCGTCTGCAGTATTCACACCACCTTTTTGCCTCTCTTTATTTCAATATTGGAGGCCACCGTCATGCATTTATTACTCTTTTTCTACAACATATTCCCCATGTGGTCCACTTTACATGCAAATCTCCACAGAATCGGCCACTCGCCTGCCGAGAGACCGCCTACCAGAGATCGAATCATTCAGTTGGATTCTGATGACTTTACTTCAGCACTCAACCTTAACTTTCCCGTCTTTCCTGGTTCTTGTTTTAATTCCTCTCTTCCCAAAAGGAAGACAAATCTCTACAACAGCCCCGTCAAACTAGCAGGTGCCTTACGCAATCACACTCACTCACGGACAAGCCACCCCAAATAAGCTCTTGCTCTCCATCCTTCACAGGGCAGGAGCGAAGGAATAGGGCAGGCCGTCTCCTCACTCCTCAGTCCTAATGAGGAGCCATGAGAGGAGCCCATACGGAGCATTACGTTGTAGCCCAATATTAGTGAATTATGCTTTTCCACTTGTTCTGACAAGTATTGGCGCCGCCAAACTATGCTGCGTAATGACATTTGACTTTTGATTGACTTATTGACGCTGGCGTTCGTTTTGTTCTTTTTTTTGCCTTCGCCCGCTCGCTATTCGCTCCCTGGATTCGCTACTTTGTTCTAAGCTCCCCTGGCGGCGCCCTGTCAACTTTTTTCCCAGTAAAAAAAGGTTTACTAGATTCACCCCCTTCCATTATCCCCTGCTGCCAAGAGGGCCCCACTTGTTGCCGCTTCTTCCAACATACAGAGAACGGAATACGTAGGCCACAATAAAAGGCCGTTCACTCAATAATTCTCTCGAGGAAAGTGAGGAAACAACCGAAAGGAAGCAAATAGGGAAAAGCAGGCCAGGCACGCAAGTAAAGAGGTGGTAAAGGGAAGCTGCGAGGCAGCAAACATTGTCGAGAGGAAGGAACAAACCAGCAAGAGAAAAGGCATAGAATAGGAAAGAGCGATGGGCTCAATGGAGCCATTGTGTTAGGGGGGTAAAATCCGACGATATGCACAGATTGGCCTCCAAGATAGACTCTCGTTTTCCTGCTCTTTTGGCCTCGCATCTCATCCATCCCACCTCCCCCTCCACTTCACTCCCTATGGGCCTTGCAACTACTCCCGTACACAGACTCCGTACGACGACTCCAATTACGACCAACGTCCACATCCACATCCAATCCACACAACCACCTCGTCGCATTCTTCTGGGGCTCTTTTCTATTGTTCTTTTTTTTTGCACCATCCAGGGCACCCCCTCCATTTCCACTTCCTCTCCTTTCGCTTGCGGCGACACGCAAGCCAGGAAACGAACAGAACCAGGAAGACAATAGATCCAAAAGGCG
Organism: Sporothrix mexicana; assembly: GCA_021396375.1. NCBI lineage: Eukaryota > Fungi > Ascomycota > Sordariomycetes > Ophiostomatales > Ophiostomataceae > Sporothrix > Sporothrix mexicana. Next base: position 161,066 of record WNYC01000064.1, on the reverse strand, counting down.
CTCCCCACAGGGAGACAAGAGGTGGCCCAGAACACCAAGCAGCCCCGATGTAAAAGAAACTAAACTTTCTTTTATTCCTTTTTACCTTTTCTCTTTTCGGCTGTCGTCGTCCTTCTTCGTTCTCCCCTTTCCAAGTCTTCGTCATCCATTCTCTTTCTCCCCTTTTTTCTCTTTCCATCTTCTTTATCGTCTTCTCTTTTTCTCAAGTTTCCTCCACAGACCGAGCCGTTCACGAACGGCCAAGGCCCATTTGACCCGGAAGATCCCAAGAGCGACGGAATTACAAAGTTTACAAATAAGAGTGTGGCTCAGAGGGCGTACCCAAGCAAGACCAAGAGCCCCCAAGAACCGAGCCAAGCTTTTTTCTACTGAACAAGACTGACCAAGAGGGCCTTTTTTACCTTTTTTACCTTTTTTTTCTGGGCAAGCGCAAATAAAGACAACCCGCAAAGCCAAGCTTCCAAGACCCCCTTGCAACCCATTTGGGAACGGCTCTAGATTCTTGGCAATCTTGGCTCGTCTCTTTCTCACTGTGTTGCTCTGGTCTCTGGTTTCTTTTCTCTTTGCCATTCAACAAAAAACTCTAGAAAAACAACAAAAACGCTCTTTTCTGTTCGTTTTGTTTTGTCCTGTCTCGTTCTCGACCTCTTGAGAACTTGAGTGTCTCTTTCGACCTTTTTCGACTTTGTCAACTTCCCTTAGTCGTTTCGGTCATTGGTCTTTGTTTTATTCGCCTTCCGGCCTGGACTGGTTCATTCTCGTTAATCTGTCCACTTTCCAACTTTAATTCCTTCCACTTTCTTTTCCTTCAACCTTTCTTCCTTCTTCAATACACAATAAAGGCATCACGTCACAAACCACCAGCTCGACAGAACTCGACAGACGTCATTTCACGACTTCACATCCCTCAGACCAGGTACGTTTACAAGAACAATGCATCGCGAGTGACTTTGAAGAATACCCACACAAGAACGAAGAGAAGAATGCCTGCTTTGCTCTACCTCCGTTTTGTTTCTGCTTTTTCCCTGCACGCATACCACACAACACACACAACACGTATTGTATGAACATCCAAGGACATACAACATACACATTCTTGCGAGCACTGGCCTATCTTGTCTGTCTTGACTTCTGAGGTGTGTCTCTCACATCTTGTGTCTGGGACAATGGACGACCAGGGTGCCTGTCGCAAAAGAGACTGAAGAGAGGAGGCCTGATCGCAAAATCATCGGCACTCGTCGATATTGTCCGCACCATCAACCGCTCGCCCGCAACCACACTTCAGTCAACCAGGGACCGGGCCAACACATTGCCACTTTTCAATGTGCGCATATCTCAACGAAGCATAAAGCATCCATGGATTCGATAAGGGGAGATGCGCGTGAGCAGCAAAGCAGCGCAAGAGAGTTGGACGATATCAGCCATCAACCAAGAGAGTCGACCAAGAAGATGGCCGCAGAGGAACCGACCAGAGAGATCCGGCATCAACGAACCGAACTGCCTGGAGCATAAATTCTGAGAGACGAAAAGAGCAAAAGAGCAAAAAGAGCACAAATGAGTGGTCAGCACATCCACGGCAGCGGTCATTCACAGTGCAATGCCATGATTGTCCCTCGCCAAGAATCGGCATGAATCGCCAAAAGAGACAGCAAGAATAGCAAACGAAGAGGACCACGACGACAGACAAAGCAGCCAAAGCATATGCATCTAGACCAAACCAGCAAACGCAGCCTACATAGCCATGCCCACGGCGACCCAAGCACAGCAAATGAGGATGACAAAGAAAAGACGAAAGACACACAATCATCACAAATCAACAAATCAACAAGCATAATCTTTGTGGCATCACAGCCCACAAGCATCTGTCTGATCGATTAACCTTATTCCCCTCGACAAAGCGAAGCTTGCTTCAACAGTGTCACTTGCCAGTCCTGTCCTTGCAGAATTTAGCATCAACGATACGCGTGGCTTGTCACGTCATATCCTATATCTGGGTTGTGGTCTTTTTTGCCTTTTTTTTTGTCGTTTGTCCTCTGCAATCTCGCCCTCCTGTCAAAAGTGCTCGCATCCTTTCTGGCGCACATCGTTCTCCCCCAACCCAGGGAACAAAACATTCTGCCGCTGGGGCAGCAATGCAAATGGAAAGCCGACACACCCCGGCGGGACAACCACAGCTGCGACTGCGACTGCGACTGCGACTTCAACTGGACTTGAGACTTGGGACTGGAACATCTGCACAGAGGAAATCTGCACAGAACCTTCAAAGAACGGTGAAGAGCAAACGTGCGCACCGCAATATATCCACCACCACAACGACGACGCACCCTACTTTACCCTTTACCTTTGGTCAGAACGGGCAACTTTAGGCGCTATTCACCTGTCATCGAGCCGTCTTCCCACTCGCTCAGCCTGGTCCATGATTGACCACCCCTCGGGTGATGCGTCTTAATCTCGCCTTCTCTGCTCTATTTTCCATTTAATTTTCCTTTTATTTTTTGTCGACTTCCCATGATCGACCGTCTGACCCTCGCATCTTCGTTTTGGCCCGAGGGAGGACCTACCGTCTTGCTGGAGAATCCGCCGGGCCCTGCTCGCTCTGCTGCAACCCCCCGATCGATCCTCACCTCTCCTCTCATCGTCTCAGTACTCTCGGCCTTTCTTTCTATTCTCTCTCACGCTCTCACGTCTCTCACTTCTCCCACGGCCTTTTTCTGTTTTTTCCACGGATTCAGCGCACTCCCAGGCTCTTTGGTTGAACATCAATTATCTCGATCAATGGGCCGACCAGGGGTCAACAATGTGACCATTTCTCTCCTTTGCTATCCTCGTCTTCTTTTGCTTCTTTCCCTCCTCGTCCTGATTGAGCAATTTCGTCCGTTTCTTGCACAGTCTCTTGTCTTGTCTCTCTAGCGCCGCAACGTATGCCAGGGGGCTTTTCTCTCTGGCGTGTGCGTGCGTGCGTGGCCTTCGGCACCCAGACCCCGTCCCCATACACCACGCAAACCCTTGCACGTCTCGAACTCCTTCGCGTTTCGCCCGCTGCGGGACAGTCCCACACCACCAAAAGGCAGCCCAAAGAAGCATTCGCAAAGAAGAAAGAAGGAAAAGAAGAACGAGAAGGACAGAAAGACAAGGGAATAGGGAATCGACGTGAAGTGACCAATATCAACCAATACCAGATTTCCATGGTTGGGCTATGACATTCGCCTGTGTTATTTTACCTTTTACCTTTTTTACCTCTTTCTGGTCCTTGCCTCTTCTGTTGCAATTCCCTTCCCGTCCTTCTTTGCCATCTTACCTTTCCCTCCTCCCATCATTATTACCTTGCTTCGTCTTGTCAACCATCCGACGTCCCAACATCTTTCTCACACCCCCTTCCCTTTTTTTCGAATTTCGTTCTTGCCATTTTATTGCTTGCGTTGCACACAATTTCTGTTTACTCAATTTCTGTGCTCACTCATAGACACATTGTTTCCTCGCCGTTTTTACATTGCCTTCTTTTTGTTGTTTATTTTCTTTCTCGCGCCTCTTCTTCTCTCACACTCTTCTCTTCTTACTTGTGTCTCAGGTTTTTCGTCAGGGTGCTCAACAACAAACAAAACGAGTTGGAAGCCCCAGAATAAAAGGCTAACGTCATCAAAAGTCAGTGTCCACAATTTCTATCACGACCAGAGACACATCTAGAGTCGTTTAGGGCTCTGCAGCTGTGTTTCAGCTTCTTCCCACCCACCCCATTTTACCCTTTACCCACCTCGACTGCACTTGCTCTTTTCACCTTGTCCACCTCTTCCACTTTTATCCTCCGTTCCCTCTTCTCTTATCCTCGAGAAGAAAAAAGAGGGCCCACGCCAAGATCGCCTTCCCTCTCTGTCGCTCATTCTCTTGGCACGCCACACATCATCCTACTCACTCATACCCTACGGAGCGCCCTTTCCACTTTCAAACTGCTTGCCGCGTGGCAGTCGTCGATTCTTAATTCTCAATTTCTTGACGCTTGGGAGCTTTTTCTGGATCCTGAACGTCTTGAGTTGCGAGATATACCCACCCCCCGCAGCTCAACTCAAACTCTTATTCTCCTCCACTGGGACGACTCGAATCCTTTCTCTTCCTACGCTGCAACAAAGCCAAGACTCCGTTGTTGACGCGGACATTGACCACTTTTTGCGAACAGGGTTTGACAGTTGCTGTTGAGCCTATATCCGTATTCCGCGCCCATCCATTCTTCTCTTGCAAGTCTTGTGAAAGCTTTGTCCTTATTCGAATATCTTACGATCGACTTGAACATTACTCGAGCAATCTTCGACGACATATACTCCCGACCTAAACACTTTTTGTGGCGGCCTACTTGGCATCTGATCAACACTTTGATTTCTATTCGATCCCGGAAACAGGAAGTTGAGCTTCTTGCGGTCTTCGAACATCAACAAGCCAACGACGACAGATAGTCGAACGCAAAGCGACGCGGGTGGTAGTGTCCGAGTTCGCGATTGGGCGACTTAGATACGTCGAGCAACCCGATCAACCGAACGACTTTTTTTCCGCCTTCATCTTACCATTTTCTTCTCACAACCTGACAACTTCCGCAAATGAAAATGTCGACACAGAAACATCCTATGGAGACGTATCACGGCATGGTGCGGACGCCTGCCGACGCCATCAAGCTGTTCGAGGCCTGCAGATTGGGTCTGCTGCCTCGCGTGCAGAGACGGCTTTCCGAGAAGGAGCGGCAGGCCATCCGGTCCGGCTCGGTGTTTGTGTGGGACGAGCGGGAGGCCGGTATGCGCCGGTGGACAGACGGCAAGTCATGGAGCGCCAGCCGCGTGTCGGGCAGCTTCCTGACGTACCGTGAGATGGAGGGCAAGCGCGGTGGCGGTTTCAACACAATGCGCCGTGTGTCGGGCAAGACGCCAGACTCTTCGGGCCGCGGTAGCGACGAGGACCAGGACGACGGCGAGCCCGATGGCTACCGGTACAAGGCAGACGGGCTCATGAAGCAGTCGTTCAGCATAACGACCTCGAACGGCCAGCACCTGCACCTGATCTCATATTTTGCGCGCCCTGGCCCTGGCGACCCCGATCTGCCGCAGCCGATTATCGATCCGAGCCTGCGCAGCGTCGTCCCTGTCAAGGGCATGTACCCGGAGTCGAGCCTGAGCGACAGCATCCCCGTGGCCACCGTCTCGCGCGTTCCCGTCTCGCACCAGCAGCACCACCACCACCAGCCGCCGCACTACGCACATCACCCACCGCCTCCGGGCGGTCCTCACGGCCACCACGCCTATCCCCCTTCGTCCTATGGCCAGCCAGGCTACTCGTGGCCGCCATCGCCGATCGCCACCCCGCCCTACAACAGCCACTACACCACATCCTCGGCGCCCTACCCGCCGCAGCAGCATGGGCACTACTCCCAAACACCACCGCCACCTCCCCCCCCTCCGGGCTACTACCAAGGCCCGCCGCCACCATCACACCCGCACGCTCAGGCTCCCTATGGCAGTGCACCGCCACCGCCACCGCACGCACCTCCCTACGCCGACCGCATGCCTCTGCCACCGCCGCAGAACATGAGCGGCCCGTCGTCGCGCACCACGCCGCCTGCACACCACGCTTATGCTGGCGCAAACCCAGCACTGACCAGCTCGCCGCGCTCGGCCTACCACCAGGCCCCTCCTCCCGTCCTACCGCCTGTCTCCTCGGCCGGCCCTGCTTACCAGACCTCGCCCACTTCGGGCACTCGCGTGACCCTGCCACCTGTCTCGCAGGGTCCTCTGCCTGCGCTGAACGCATCGGCCCCGACTGCGACCGCGACCATTTCTGCGCCTGCCCAGCCTACATCTGGCTCGTCGGCACTGACCCCGCCCTACCAGCACCAGCAGCAGCTCCCGCCGTCCAAGGCCTACTTTGGCGCCGAGGCCACCTATGCTACCCGCGGCAACTCTCCTTCTGCGTCTGGCGGTAACAAGGCCAGCCTGTCGGCCCTGCTGCACCCCACGCCCGCCAACTCGGAGCCCAACAGCGCCAACGCCGGCAGCACCAACAGCACAAGCAGCTCGCCGCGCCACCAGAACGCAGTGGCCGCCACTGGTGCAGCTTCTGCTGCAGCTTCTGCTGCTGCAGCTGCGGCAGGTGGCAGCTCGCAGTTCCTGCAGCCTGCCCCGTCGGGCGAGGACTCGCGCGCGCTGTCCCGGCTGGACAAGAAGTTTTGTATCTAGGTGCACAACATCCAGACGGTCTAGCCTGGCTTCGGTCGCGTCTGCCTCTCAACATTTTCATTCCCCTTTCTCTCATCTTGGTCTTGGCATGTTTGGGGTCACTTGGTCACTGTACGGATTACTCTTGGCGTGCGGCTACGGTTCGTTTTGCTCTTTTCGTTCTGTTCTTTGATTCTCTTGTGTGACGCTCTGATACGATTTCTTTTTTTTTTCTTTTCTCTTTTTCTCTTTTCCTCTTCCTACTCTTCATCTTGACTGCTTGGTCGTGTTTAACAAACACGCGGGACTTTGTCCACCTTTTTTTGCATGGGCGGCGCGAAAACAGCTTTGTCTTTATTGTTTCACATCTTGTATTTTGGTTTTCTGCTTTTTCACTGTCATGTACGTCTCGCCTCGCCCATTTTGGCCACGGCGGGAGTTGGGGGCATGGGAGGATGAGGAGTTCTAGATCAGGCTTCCTTTTCCCACATTTCTGTCATTTACGGTTTTTATTATTTGGTCCGGCCGTCTTTTTTTGGCTTTTTTTGCTTCTTGATACTGCAAAGGTTCGCAAACGCGTCGCATTTGGTCTTGCTTCGCCATCACATATAGGGTTCTTCATCAATTGATACGGCACGATATTCATCTTGTTCATATTGTTCAAAATGCTGCGTCTCACTTGTCCAATACGTGATTTTTCAATGTGTGACTTTGACTCGCTGCACCCGCGACTGCGCATGGCCATCCATGCATCAACATCAGCAGGGACGATTGGGATCTGGTGTGCATATTCTATGGACTGTCTGTTGTGTTGTATTACGTTTGTGTTTTGTTGTGTCTCGTGGTTGGTGTGTCATCGGCGTGGTGGTCGAGTCAAGTTATGCTCACCGGCAGGTCGCGATGTCGGGTCCGTCCAGGTGAAAACACGATGCCACCTAGCGTACGCTGTGCATATCGTGCCATCTACACAATACAGTCCAATCCCTCGCATTCAGGCTTATTGCTATCGCCATACCAATTGCGATCCAAGACTCCATGAGGCACTTGGTAAGGCAACGCCATCAGCACCTGCACCAGTGGTCGCCACGTCTGGAAAAGAGGTCGCTGGACCAGGTATGGGACTTCTTGGGGTCTGTTGAGACCTCTAGACTGTATTCTTTGGCATTTCCTCTTGTTGTCTCGTGTCTTGTGTCGACGCTTGTGTCGGCCAGTGCCAGGTGTGGGCCGTGAAATTGAATGATCACGATACACGGCACCAACGACTATATTATGCCCCGAGATTGTTTATATATTTCTGCAATATTTTTCTAGCTATATTTTACGCTCTTCATTTGTCAGGACCTATTTTTATTTTACTCCGTTGCAGCTGTTCGTCGCGTTGTGTGAGGTTGAAGATGGTGTGTTGATTTTCACGATTTTGTCGTTTTTTCTCGTGTTTATTTTTCACAGCTTAGCTTGCCCAGAATATTTTAAATATTATTTTTCTCTTCTTTATACTTGTAGCCATTTTAAAACTTGATTTCTTGGGGTCCTCACGGTTATTTGTGGTGTTGTGTGCAGTTTTTTGTTTTTAATCATTTATTATCAAAATTTAGAAATAATCTCATACACTTTTTACCTATTTCATGGCAACTCAAGCAAATTGATGTAAACAAACGAAAAGCGTGACAAAATTTGTATCATCTAATAGACAAAAATCAATTTATAAATTCTATATAATTGAAATCCATGCGACTGTTGTGGAAGGCGAGATATCTAAAGTTGAAGCTGTGCAAACGTGACTTTTGAGCAAGAATCGAAGATGAAACGCTTGTTTTGACAGAAAATTGCCTATTTGGGATGTCTTACAGCCACGGTGTGGAGACCATCGATACGACAGCAGGACAGAATGGACTCGAGAGGAAGCACGGGCCACATTCAGGCGCCTGCGCCATTCCTTGACACCCAACCGTTCCCTCAACTGCCCACTGAAAAGGACTTTCAGACTGAAGAATAGTGAAGGTGGGGCCCGAACAACGCCAAAACAAGCGGCACAAAAAGAGAACGGAATAAAGCAATTGCGCTCCAGCTGACGCCAGGCTCAACCACGTCTCGCGACACCATGTTTTGATTTCGCCTCTGGTCAGTTTCTCGTGATGCAAAGCAAAATGCGAGCAAACGCGACGCAGAACCGTTTAATTTTGAACATCTGGAGCTGGAGAGTGACTACGAAAGTGCATATTTCACTATAAACGACTGTATTCTCATCTCAAGCATATGGTCTTGTGCTGGAGTGCCAAAGCTCAGAACAACGCGCAAACGGATCGGAACGCGTTTCCTTTGGCCTCGGCGTCGGTCCAGTCAAGGAAAGCTTATGGCAAAGTCAAATTCTCTGCTTAATATCACGAGAAGCCGAGTGAGAAGAGGATTAAGATGAGCCAAGATGATGCTCACAAAAAGGGGCAAATTTGCGAAATTACGAGGACAGGAGGAAAGGAAGGGGCCAGGCGGGACACGGCCCTGGAAGTCGCGAAGCCGAGAGGGCAGGTGCGTGTCACGAGCCGGACGCGCGACTGGACTTGAACAATAACAAACAGAAGAAGGAAGGCGCGTAGAGCCAGAAGCCAAGACCGATAACGCCAGAGGAGATGACAGGCATTACCATACAAAGGGCTCAAAGACGCAAGAGCATTCAATCGCAGGCAGCTCCTTCGATCGAGTTGCTTCTCAACCACTTGATGGGGAATCAAGAGGAAAGCGCGAACAGCAGACACGATGGACACATTTTGTTGAGCTTTTGCCCCTCTAGCAAAACCCGTCATATGACGGCAATCGCGATGGACGGAACAAAAATGACAGCACGTTGGGAGAATGAGCGCGAACAAAGAACTACGCGACGGCGGGCAAGATGGACGACAGAGTAGCGAAGGCTCCATTGCTCCAACGTAAGCAAGCGACGGTGGACATAATAGTCTACTGGATATCGTCGTAGGACAGACGATGAAGACATGACGGCGACCGTTTAAGAAGAAATGGCCGCGATCGTGATCGTGACGTGGCGCGTTTGTCTTTCAGGTCATCGCGAACAGGAAAGGGAGTGCAGTCAAAAACCAAAGGCTCATTACAAAGGGAGACTGTGAACAGAAAAAGGCAAATGCGAAGCAGATAAAAAGAAGAAAAGAGGAGAGAAATGCGATGCAAGAACGAAGACTGCGAAAAAAGGGAGAAAAGGGAGGAAGGTGCGAGTTGGGCTGGGCGCATGATTTGCGGTCAGCAAACGAGAGGGGAGGGCCTTCTTTTTCGGTCAGGTGTTTTTTTCTGACTGTTTGTTGTTTGTTGCGTTGGGCAGCCAATCAGAAAAAAGGTGCACCATTTCTTAATTATTACGAAATCGAGATAGAACGGGGCACGGGAAAGAAGGAAAACGACGAAAGACAAAAGACAAGGAAAACGGAAAGCAGAGAGGAAAAAAGAGCGAAAGGGGAGTGCGGCAGGAACAAACAACAGCGAACAAGAAAAAACTGGGGCGTTTCTGATAGAGGTGCAGATAGAGCACGGGTAAGTGGGGCCAAGCTTGTCTGGAATGGGCTGTCAGTGTGTGGAACACTGGCAGACTCCCAGTCGCTCTTTGGTTCTTTTGCTTGGCCGGGGGCTCTCGCCAGTCACGTTCGCACTGCTGATCTATCGCTTGAATAGGCCTGGCCTGGCCTCGCCTTCCTCTCCGAACCCCCTCCCCCTCGCCTTCCCACCACGATCGTTGATCCATCACATTGTCTTCTTCTTGGCCTCTCTTTCCTTCTTTCCAACTCATGCACCTTGCCCGTTATCGTCCGCTAAAATGGCGACGGTTTGAGTTGGTATGGACCACAAGGCTAGCGGAGAGACCCAGAACCCTTTTTGTGAACCTGGAATAAACTGGATATTCTATCTGAACTGTGCTCCCGCCGGTTCCTAGTGCTCTCAATGTTTGCATATTGTCCGCATGGAGTGTGGCGTTGTCTCCGATTCTCCTCTTTTCTAATTTTGTTGGGGCTTGCGCCTGTGAGCATGTACGGAGTAGCCGCTAATGTTTGTTTTGGGTAGGAGTACGAGATATGCGTGGAATGGAACGAGCGTGATACCCTGTCACCTGCCGTGGCGAATCAGAACAGCTGGGTCACTTGCACCGCAAAGAAAGGACGCCGTTATGGTCATCATCAGAGAGGGGAGGAAGGAGAGAGAAGGGGCGTGACCCCGGCGGCGCAACGCACAACGCATCCGCAACGAATGTGGCGCAACAACATGACGAGTTGCGACGAGTTGCAAATACACGACACTATGAGTGTGCGAATACGTGGTAAAGGGTAAATAGTGGTATCGCTGGAGGGGAAGTCATCTTGTGAAACATGGATATCGCGAGAGCCCAGGAAAACGTGAAACACAACCCTCAAAAGACCCGGTACGAGAGCAGAAACGGCACGCAAGGGATGGGCGGCAGAAGTATAATCTGGTAGAACACGAAGTCTACTGAGTCTGTGGGATCCTACCCAGGAACGGCAGGCCAGAATAGGCCGGGTCGAGTATCTCATGCAAATGTGTACTTTATACTCTGTTGGCGTCGCGATGCGATGCACGAGTTGACCGGTGGCAACTGCCCATCGCTCCTTCCTAAACGAAGGCATCGCAATCCGCTCTTTCCCACGCAAAGATAGACGCGCATTCAAGAAAGAGGGGCAGCCACAAAATGGAAAGAGCACTTTTAACGGGCTAGAGAAAGAGGAAGAGAGAAGGGAGCGCGACCAGGCTGCCAGGGATTGCCCCAATTTGCGGACCCTGGGTACATTTCTCATTCTGACGAAGTTCCTGTCTGTTATTAACTTATTATCAAATGCGGACGCAGATGCTCCATATCAGCTCGAGAAAGGGAAAAGCTTGGGCCATCTGCCGTTCATGACCCGCAAAGCGCGCGTGTTCAAGTCTCGCCCTCTCTCGTCGGTCGCGCCTTCCTTCTTCATCACCAATGTTCTCGCCGACCGCGCCTTCTGTGGTGGGTCGCTGCTACTATGACGGGCACGAGTCTCAGTACTCAAGTATTAAGTATTATTGCACATCTGCAGGCCGACTTCGATCGCTCCTGCTCCATCGTAGACCACGCTCACCGTTATGCAGCTGTAGCGCCAATCGCAGTTTCTGTACCTACGCGAACTGGCGGTTGTCGTGTGGAATACCGACTGCCTTCCACATATTGCATGTACTGACAGACTGTGTAATTACGTCGTAGTCTTACATCGTATCTCCCAAAGGCAAGTGCCTGTATCGCGCATTGCATCTGGGCCTGCCATCCGGTTCCCCACTAGAACTATCGACTGGCACAAGTTACAACCCTGGGACGATGCGAGAAAGCTTCGAGCGACTCCGTCAGGCTCGGGAAGCCCGCCAGCCGCCCATGCATGTGTCTAGCAGCGCCGCTACCCAGAGCCAGACTGCAATCGACTCAAAGCCTCAAACGACGTCGTCTACCAGTGACATGGGGAGTGGGTTTCCATGCGATTGAAGGCGTGACGAACGAGGTCATGCAGGCGGGTAATTTTAGTGCGTTTGTTATTATTTTCTGTAGCACTGTCTGTGTGAAAGACAAGGAAAGGAAGGAAAGGAACGAGAGAAGAAGGGGAAGGACAGGGGGGGGAGGAAAGGTGCGTTGAACGGCGAGAATGGGGGAAAGAGGGGGGAGGGATAGAAAAGGAAAGAGCAAAACACCCCAAATGGTGCCCAGCCCAAAAGCCCAGCCCAAAAATAAGGACTAGCACTTACTGATTGCGCCGCGACCCCCGCTCCCATATATAAACAACCCGCCCAGCAAGCGCGCATGCTCGCCTTCCCCCCGATGCTCCTCCTTTCCTGGTTTTTTCTTCCCTCTTCTTCTCCTCTTTCTTTCTTCTTTCGTCTCTTCCGATTCTTCTTTTCTCTCTTCTTCTGCAACAGTCTTGCAAATTTGAATTGTATCATTCCGATATCAATCTATCAATCTATAAACCAAACAACAACACGACGCGACCGAAGCGATCGATCAACTTTCGAAAAATCACATTTTTTCATTTTACCTTCCACAACATCTCAAAATGCCTCCCAAGAAGACTGACGGCGCCGCTCCGGCCAAGAAGCCTGCCCATGCCTCGTACCAGGTTTGTTTTTACCCTTTCCCAAATTTTCTGAGACGCGCGCGATCTTTTGCGGCCTTGCGAACGTGTCGCGCACCGACCGCCATTTCGCAAATGCGATGAGGCAAAAATTGCGAACGATTTTGCTAACCATCGCGACAGGACATGATCACCCATGCTATTGTTTCGGTAAATACCACCCATCTATCTCCCTTGAGCTGTATCGCGCTTTGACTTTCAATGTCGCGTTTTCCTTTTCTGTATTTTTGGACGCTTTTTGGCCTGCTTTCCCCTCGCGACGTGCTGCATCAATTGCCACGTCGCGATCCGAAATGCCAGCCACGTCACCCCTCCTTTCTTCCTCTCACCACTTTGCATCTTCCACCACCACAACGCGTTATATTTTATTGTGACAGGCATACTAATTGCTATTTTCCAACAATAGCTCAAGGACCGCAATGGCTCTAGGTAAGAATTATTTTCTCCCTTCCCATTTGATTTTCAATCGCGGCCGCAAATTTGCAGTCGCGCTAGTATTTTTTCATAACAAAGATGACTAACATCCACCACAGCCGGCAATCGCTGAAGAAGTTCGTCAAGGCCAACAACAACCTGTCGGTCACTGACGCTATGTTCGACTCTCTCTTCAACAAGGCCCTCCGGACCGGTGTTGAGAAGGGCGTTTTCGAGCAGCCCAAGGGCGCGTCCGGTGGCACCAAGCTGGCCAAGAAGGCCGCTGTGAAGAAGGAGGACAAGGTCAAGAAGCCCGCCGCCAAGAAGGTGGCCAAGAAGCCCGCTGCTAAGCCTGCTGCTAAGAAGGCCGCCCCCAAGAAGGAGGGCGAGAAGAAGAAGGCCGCTCCCAAGAAGGATGCCGCCGCCAAGAAGGCTGCCCCCAAGAAGGTATGACTGATCCTCCCCTGATATTTGTTCTTTGCACTCTTGTTTTTTTTCTGTCTTTTCTGCGTGCGTTTCATTTTCTAATGCCCTATTCAGGCTGCTGACAAGCCCAAGGCCGCCGCGAAGCCCAAGGCTGCCGCCGGCAAGGTGACCAAGCCCGCTGCCAAGAAGGCTGCTGCCCCCAAGAAGGCCGCAGCACCGAAGAAGGCTGCACCAAAGAAGGCCGAGGCATAAATGTATTCTCTGAATGCTTGATGTCGCGTCTCTTTTGTGTTATACCCCCTTCTTCTCTTCTGTCCGACTCATCATCATTCTTCTTCCTCTCTACCTTTACTCTCATGAGCGCATGTTTTCATTCTCTGCAACTTGCTGCACATGACGGTCTGTTTTTTATTACGTGTGATGGCACTATTGGTTTCTGCTTTTTATTTGATCGATCAGGCGTTTACGGTATCTAATTGGAAGGTCGAGGGATGGCCGGGGGCAATGGTATATTTTGTGTCTGACTTGTTTGCTGATGCTTGTGACTGTGATGAGTGTGATACATATGTTTGTGAGCATTTCGACTTTTGCCGTCGTATGTCGGCGATGAGTACTGTTCCAATGAGAGTTCCTTTACACGAACGACAAGGACATCGCTCTTCTCTCATGGAGCTTATTTTTTTCCAGCTGTGCGTCTAGAATTTGTGCGTGGCTGTGCCACTCACTGTGAGGCATTTCAAAACTATCACGAGATGCGCAGTAACGATTAGGGCTAATTGCCCGAACACCCTGTTTTGCTTTGATTTTCACGCGCGCTTCCCAAATTTTGAACAACTTTATAGCGCATGGACCATCTTTTCGAGTTCATGACGCGAAGACTCCATGAACTCGTGGGCTATGCGTCAGTGTGGTTGTTTTTCTGTTTTGCTCTGCAGAGTTGAGACGAAAGGAAGAAAAATCGCAATTCACGTGATTAGGACACTCGATATCGCGAACTCGATATTTCTGCATTTATGAGATTATAACGACTACAAAAATTGAGAATTGAGCTCAGAATGACTGTAAAGACTTTCAATTTCAATTTTACGAAAATCGGACTGGTGATGTGGCGAGAATCTGAGATGCGAGTGACAACACACTGAAGGGCACACATTTTTCAGAGGTCAATTTTGCAGCCATGAGGTGAGGTTGGCCTCTTTGTTTACATCTTTTTGGGGGTGAAGAAGGTGGAGACTAGACGTGTAAGTGTCACGTGACACAATTGGCGAGCCGGGCTTGGAATACGTTAGTGACGGGAGTGGGTCCTTGGGCTGTTAGACTCAAAAGGCTTCAGCGCAGACAAAGCCAGCATGGACTCTCTGCCCCAACAAATTGGTGCTGAATTGCTGCAGGAGTCGAGACAAAGAAAGGCCAGGTGCTGGAGAGGCCGGAAATGTGCGAACAATGAATGTGACGCGGCCAGGATAAAGCGTCTACTTATTATTACTCCGTAATAGAGCCCTGGGACGAACAAGCTGTACGACGTAATCCGTAATTTTTTAGGCGATTGTTGGGCTGACACAGCGCACCTTCCTTGCCCTGACCAGCGTTGTTGGTTCCTGCCCCAAGTTTTCAAGTTCAGGTCCTGGTCCCCGCCAAACGGCCTTGCCAATAAGCCAGTATCTTGCTCGGCTGGCCAACAGCCTCACAAATTGCATATTGCCATTCCCGTGTCCCATTTGCTGTTGCTTTGTCCTTGACCTTGTTTGACGTTCGCTTGCTCTCCTTCCCCTCTTTCCCCAGTTGGCCGATGCTGTGTTTCTGTTGTGCAGTTGTTGTGTGGCAGTTGTAAGTCGTACAGTGCGACAATGACTCCTCTCAAGCTATCTCGCTCAGCGCGAGTTCAGACTGGTGATGATCGCATCTCTCTCTGTCAAACAGTGACATCAAACGGACGTGCCAATCGTCGCCGCATTTCGTGCAGCACAAATTCTTGTAGCCTCTTGGAGAGGGAGATAAATTGTTAATTGGCCCCTCAGGACGCGCCCCTTCCCGTTCTTTTGATTATGTGCGTTCTTTCCCCATTCCCCTTCGCGAGGCACAGAGGGAAAGAGCAAGCGCGCAGGCGGCTGTGGACAGCTAGAGTATTGGATGCAAAGCACTTAATATATTTGGAAAGAGGCACAGGACAGAAGGCGCGATGCGAACACGTACAGCGGAAGAGCGTAGAGCCAAATTGACGAAATACTCAATAGAGAAAGGAAAGGGCGGCCGTCAATTTCGAATCTCGGCTCCCAACTGCTGTAAACGGATCATGGCCTTTTATGCGCTTTCCCGGTGCGACTCGCAATTTCCCTCCTTCCCTTTTGATTGTTCGTAGTCGTTGTCCCGATTGACTTTCTGGGTTCTCCTGGCGCTTTCGGCCCCCTTTTTGGGCTTCATCCAAAATTTGTCTCCTTTGCCCTGTGCTTTCTTCTTCGCAGCTTCTACAACAAACGACGCATTCAACGACGCGACGGACCGCAAAATCGAGCTTTTGCCTCCGGACTTACAACCTGACAACCTGACGACCGCGCGTCATAGCTGCCGCTAAAGCGCGGTAATACGAGGCGTGAGCAGCCAGCAGCCATAAAGCCAGAAAACCAGCAGCCAAAATATTACCAAAATTGCGAAAGAGGTGGATTCATCCGCGCTGGGGACAAGGCAGCCGTTTTTGCCATTACGCCTGCGCGATAAAACTTGCCCGACGGACCGCAATTGAGAGGAGGAAGCGAGGGAAAGAAGAAAAGAAGAAAAGAGGGAAGAAGATATTCAGCCTCACTTCTCTATTCTTGTTTCCTCCCTTCCTTTTGGTTTGTTTCCTCTTCTTCCTGAGATCAATTCTCTTCGTTCCCTCGACAAGAGCAACCAACGCGGCATCAGCGGATGGCCAATTGGCAGCTCCACTTCTCTCTTATCCACGAGCAACGGTCACAAGCTGACAAGCTTCAGCGCTTCGCTCGCGCTTCTCTCGACTTCTTCAACGCTCCTCGCGCCTTGTTGGATTCTTCGCCTCCCATCTCTCGGATTTTGGGCCTTTCCGTCGCCCGGTTCTCCTCGCCATTCGTGCTCTGCCGCCACCCACGTCTCGAAACTCAAACGGCCAGATGAGCTGTTCCTTCTAGACCGTCAGATCTCCAATTTCCCGCCGCTGGGCTTGCGCTGGACTGCTGCTACCCCGCAGCTCCCGACACCCCCGATCCTCAGCAGGTCCAAAAGTCCCAGCCCCTACAACAGTTCACACGCCGCTATCTCATTATCTCTCCTATCATCCATCACATCGAGTCTGGCATCCCCACCGCTTTTCGCTTGCAGGACCTCCTCAAACTGCAACGCCCCTCTCCCCGTTCCTGACAAACCCTGTCTATTCCTCTGCCCCCCTTGCATCTTCTTGCTCTTCTTCCCCGCGATCTTCGCGGTCCTTTTCGTTTTGACTCTTTGTTCACAACCATTGCGCGCACGTCGGGCGCAACCTCAAGATCCGGAGCCATGGCCGACACTTCACTTGCGTCCAACAACCCATTCCGCCGCAAGAGCACCGTCCCAGTGACGTCCCCGACATCCTCCTCCGCCGCTTCCGGCCTGACACTGGACACTTCCTCGACAGCTCCAGCTCCTCCCGGCCACCCTTCTCTGGCAAAAAGCTCCACATTCCCCCAGTCGCCCTCAGACGCGAACGTACACCCCTTTGCCACAAACATTGGGGCTGCCGGAGCTCCCGGACATGTCGGCAACAGTGGATCTGCCGAGGACGCGTACTCATTCGACAACGAGGACCGAGACGCGCTGCGAGGTCGGCCACAGGTATCTAGCGATGCCTTCAGCAAACATCTCCAGACCCTGCCCAAATCGACCGAGGCCCCACCGTCCACGACGTTCCTGAAACCCAAGCCCGTCAAGAAAGTGCGCGTGCAGTCTCCGCCACCCCCGTCGCCTTCCTCGGTCGACTCCACGGAAGCCGACTTTGAGGCGAGATTCCCTTTGAACCTGTCCGGCGGGACGGCAGGGCAGGCGGCGGGCGCACCGCCACCGACGAGCTTTAGCGACTATGGCGCACGCGGCAGCTTGCTTGACGACCGCCCGATCCGGAACTACGACGACTACAGCAGCGAGTCGGAGGATTCAGAGTCTGACGACAACTCTGCCGGTCGCAGTGGAAACACGGGCCTGTCGACAGCGGCCTCATCCTTCCCTTCTTTCCAGACTCAAGCACAACAGCAGCCACCACCGAACCCTTTTGAGAAGACACTCGGCGACTTGGAGCCCGGGCAAAAGAGCTTGGATGAGGCGGATCCGGCAGCGGCTTCTGCTGGAAAGGCAACTATGGATGTGGATGCCTTTAGCAGACTCTTGTTGACCGGCCAAGCCCCTGCGGCAACAGCTCCTCCTCCGCCACCCCCTGCAAGAGCTGATGCGGCAGTCCCACCACAAGAATCAGAAACGCCCCGGACATCGCACGACATATCCGAGAATGACGATGACCGGAGTGGCCTGATTCACGGCGCACTACCCGCGAGCGAGACCGCGCCAAAAACGCTGCGGAAGAAGCCGCCACCGCCGAGCTCACGACATGGCAAGTTGATCAAGGCGCAACCAAAGGACAAGGTGCTGGCAAAGGAGACTGGAAGCGAGGACCCAGCTCCTCCATCCTCAGATGTTAACAAGCCGTTGCCACCACCTCCAGCGCGCCGGGCGGCAACTCTGAGCGATGATGACGAGGACGCTATGGACAGCATCTTTGACCGCGAGGCTGCGGGCAAACTGCCCGAGGTCGACCTCGATCCCGAGGCAGCAGACGAGGCTCTTCCTTCACCACGACCACCGACACCTCCCAATGCCTCACACTCGGCCGAATTCTCACCTTCCCACCCCGTCTCCGACCTTGGCGCCGAAGCTCTGGTTTCCTCCAACGCAGTATCAGTTCCTCCTGTGTCTGCACCTGCACCTGCACCAGCTCCGGCAGCTGCATTGTCATCTCCTCATCCCAAAAAGCCCACTCCAGCGCCTCCACCGCGGCGACAAGCCGCTGGTCACAACCGGACAGAAAGTCGGTCCAACCTACCTGGCGAACGGCCTCCTCTGCCGGCACCACCACTACCAGCCGGTGAGACTGATTTGCGAGACAAGTCTCCCCTTGCCTCACCAAGATCTTCAATCGACTCTGGCCGCTCCCGATCATCAAGTATCATCAAGCCAGCCCCGAGTACGAACCCGAACTCAGGCGCTAACGTTCCGGCGCCACCACCGCCCCGACGTGCAAACCATGCGTCACGGCCCTCGACGACCTCGTTTGCTGCACCATTGCAGCCCTCTGCATCAACACCCGCCTTGAGTCCCTCGGCAGTCTCTGACAACGACCGTTCACCAGGAATACCGCACGCTGGTAGCAGCAGCAACAACGGTAGTGGTAACTCCACACCCGTTCCGACCCGGCTGTTGGCCAAACCGCCGCCACCACCTGCGCGCAACACGTCTGTCCGCCACAAAGAAGGCCGGCCAGCCGCTTTGGCATCAAATGATAGCAGCGGGAGTGTGGGTGGAGTGAGTGGAAGCGGCCGCCCCTCGAGTGTTGCTAGTTTTGATGCCGTTGCTCGTCGTGCAGGCACCCACCACCAGCCGCCACCACCGCCACCGACGCGCCAGCGCGGCAGTAGCCGTGGTAGCATGGACGGGCCGGCTGCTACCAATCAGCTGCTGAGTGCGCCGCCCTCGATATCGTCGACACCGAGAAAGGTCAGCTCGGAGAGTGTGCGCCGTGCGGCTGGGAGCAGTGGTGGTGGTTTGGCGCCGGCTGAAGAGGGTGACGAAGACCAAGTTGAGTCTGGTGCAGACAGCAGCGGTGTTGCCAGTAACATTTTGGCAGACCTGGATGCGCTTCGGCGAGAGGTCGATGCGCTGCGGGGACAGTTCAAAGCAGAGTAGGGGACATGGAGCGAAGCGGACCGAAGTGGGGTGGTTGATGTTGATGTATATATGACTTGGCACAATTTTGGATCTTTCCTATCATTTCCCTCTTATCATCTGTTTCCTTATTCCATTCATCATCTTCTGCTGGCATGGCCGGATATGTTTCCATGTTTCTTCTCTCATGACCATTTTCATATTTCATCTTTCATATTTCACATTTCTGTATCTCTATTCTATCAAAATCAAAGCATGGTGCATTTCCCTCTTATCATATGTGGACCAGCAAATTGGATCTAATGATTTTGCATTTTATTATCTATTTTCTTCTATTCTCTTCTCTTCTTTTCATTACCTTTCACCTAATCTATGATGCATCTAGGTCTGTCGATTACGAGCACAACACTACCACGGTCTGCTGAGGCAGGTCACAAAACTGCGGGCATCATCGACGCTGGTGCTCTGACGCCGGGCCAACAAACAACGATCGGTAGTTGGGCTCTCGTCAACACCGTCAACCCCGCCAACAGAGCTCACACCAGGACGGCGGCACCGACACCGGGTGCGAACGCGGACACCTGTGACGGAAGGCAGCTCCGTTTCACTTCGCGAGACAAGGGCCAAGGAAAGCAGCTGGACTGGCGACGAGGACCCGTCGACCTCCTCAAAAACCACAGGAGCATCCATCTGGCCGTACCCGGAATCGGCAATAGAGTTGGGCGGTGCTGTGACTCCACATGAACGGCACGGGGGTGGCGAGGCAACGATTGCTCCGCGACCGTTTTCGTAGTCACTGCTGGCGCTGTCGTTGTCGGGCTCTTGGGTCCCATTCGAGGTGGCTCCGTCGCCAGTGGCGGCCATTGAGCCTTCTTCACCGTACATGGTCTGCGGGCGCACCCAGACACGGCCGTACTGGGTGACCAGGCGAGGAGCTGTCGGCGTAACCGTTGCAAATGCTTCGGTCTCAATGATGACCTCGGATGCTGCAGCCTGGTTGCTTGCGGCGGCATTGGCCTCATCGCTCCCGGGAACTGGACCAAGAGCAGCAGCCGCTCTCGCCCGGGCTTCTTCCTCAAGACGCTGAACGACAGTCCGCGCGCCGTCGTTGGCAGCTTCCGATCCATCTTCGCCTGTGGCGGCGCCTGGTCCGTACACGTCCACGGACACGGACTGCTGCACGACCTGGGCTTCTTGTTCCTTGAGGGCCTTGAGGGCTTTGCGCTTGGCCGCCTTGATCTTCTTTTCCTGCTTGCGCTTCTGCCGCTTCTTGTTGTGAGCCTCGCTCTTGGCCCAGTCGAGGACGGTCTCACGCGGGTTGAGGAACCATTTCCAGCGCGCGGGTATGTCGCCCATGTCGCCCAAAATCTTGGACCGTTTCCCGTTTTTCTTGTTGTTGGCGGCAGCGGCGGCTGGAGAAGCAACCACCACGGGCGCTACGGTGGCACCCGTCGTTCCTGCAAAATTGGCCGTCAGGGCGAGCTGGTGCGTGGCGCTGAGGTCCTCGCAAAGCTGGCGCGTGATGCCAGTGGTGAAGCCAGCAGTCAGACCACCCGTTGCACCGAGTGTGCCATTGGAGCCGTCAAAGCTCTCCCACAGCTGCGGACGAGCGGTCTGTTGTTGCCGGCGCCACTGGAGACTGCCACCCCAACGTCTGGGCCAGGGCACCGAGACGCCGGCAATGGTGCGGCGGCTGCGTTGTTGTATAGCACGCTGGATTTGGAGGCGTTTATGGATGGCGAGGTGCAGTTCGGACACTTCAGGATCGACATTGGGGTCAATGCTGGCGTTGGTGTTGCTTTGTTGCCCGTCTTGGGGTTGGTTGGCCTGGTTGGTGCGAGGCGCTGTGCTGTCGTTGTTGGCTTCGTCGTCGACAGTCGAGCCTCCAGGATTCTTATTTTGTAGGTTTTGTAGAGCAGTAAAGGCTTCACGCTGCTCAAGGGAGGACATCGGTTCAAATATTGTGGTGATTGGTGCAAAGATGGCTGCATCGAATCCACCGTCTGTCGGTGCCGTCTAAACACCGTCTAGAGAACGGTGCCGATGATGGCCTGCACTTCTGTTGGGCATTCTCGTGAGTACTGGCATACCTGTCCTCGATTCTGCAGTAGACACGTCGGAAAGTCGGTACACCCAATCTGACACGGCTCCTGCTGGGTCTTCAGCAGTTTCAAGGCGGGACAGGGCCGAAGCAAAGGCGGCCGGCTGCACGAGCGGCGGCGAAGGCGTTTGGGAGGCCATCTTTCAGGATATAGGGGGGGCAGAAGGGGGCAATCAATCGTGTGTCGAATGTCGCAAGGGCGAAAGATCGTACAGGTAGAAAAGGGGAAAACGTTCTAGAAGGGCGGCCTCTGATGATGTAAAATAGACGATATTAACTGACTGTGTGCGTTGTAGGGTGATGGCAACAGGTTGGGAAGAGTGGCAAACGATGGTGAATCACACCTGGAGGGTCACGGCCTGAAATTGCATGATGGATGGCTGAATGGTTGTAAAGGGGAGGGTTTGAGGGCTTGGAGTGTTTTCCAAGG
The DNA here is from genome assembly GCA_021396375.1 of Sporothrix mexicana. NCBI lineage: Eukaryota > Fungi > Ascomycota > Sordariomycetes > Ophiostomatales > Ophiostomataceae > Sporothrix > Sporothrix mexicana. The sequence continues at coordinate 139,430 of WNYC01000064.1, read as the reverse complement.
ATGGCGCTATTGTTTACTTTTGAACAGTGGGCAGAGATGGCAGTCGCATCACATAGTCGCTCCTTCCTCAATTGGAGGATATCCCATGGCAGCACATGGCATCTTAACCATGGCCAATCACATGATTATCTTTTACATCACTTTCATCTACTTGAGAACGAACGTCTGCTTTACTCTTTGATTGATATCTAAAATGTGCTCAAATTCTAGTAGGGGTAGGAAAGAACAGATGAGAATCGAAGATAGTGCGAAAGATTACAAGAAAATCCAAAGGCCTGTACAGTGGTGCCTTTTAAAAATCATACAACGTGGAACCAACAGCTTTTCCATAGAACAAAAGAAATCAGAATAAACAAAAGGAAAAATAAAAAGGAAAAATAAAACACCACCAACAGCCCTCTACAGCTTCATGCCGGTGGCCTTGCCGACGCGCAAGCTCTGGCGCATGCTCAGGTCGAGCATGATCTCTTCGGAACCGCCGGGAATGGCGTAAGCACGGACATCGCGGTACAGGCGCTCAATCTTGCCGCCCTGGCCGCCGCGGGAGTAGGACAGACCACCGAAGATCTGCGAGGCCTCACGGGCGCAGAACTCAAAGGTGATGGTGCTCTGGGCCTTGAGGCCGGCAATGGCACCGCCCAGGCGCAGCATGGCCTCGGTCTCATTCATGGTCTCGCACTGGTAGATCATGTTCTCGAGCCAGTTGTAGCTGGCCTCGATCTGGCGGGCCATGTGGGCGAGCTTCATGCGGATGACGGGGTGGTCGATGAGGCGCTTGCCGAACGTGCGGCGCTTGTGGGCGTAGCGGACCGACTCCTCGTAGCAGACGCGCGAGAAGCGCAGGCACTGGATGATGATGCCGATGCGCTCGTGGTTGAAGTTGGTCATGATGACGCGGAAGCCCTGGTTCTCCTTGCCGAGCAGGTTCTCGACGGGGACCTTAACGTCCTCGAACGTAATGTACGTCGTGCCCGACGACCAAACGCCCTGGCAGTCCATCTTGCGGGTCGACACGCCGCCAAACGAGCGCTCAATCAGCAGCAGACTGACGCCGTTCATGCCCTCGCCGCCCGTGCGCACAGCGGTCGTGAAGTAGTCGGACCAGATGCCGTTGGTGATCCACTTCTTCTCGCCGTTGACAATGTAGTGCTTGCCGTCCTCGCTGAGCTTGGCCTCGCACGTCAGGTTGGCAACGTCGGAGCCGGCATCGGGCTCGGTGATGGCCAGGCAGATGCGCTTGTCGCCGTTCAAGATGCCGGGCAGGATGCGGTCCTTGAGGCTCTTCTTGCCGAACTTGACGAGCGGCGGGCAGCCAATGCCGAAACCGCCAATCAGGTTCCAGACGAAACCGCCCGAGGCAGCGCGCGACAGCTCGTCGGTCAGCAGCATCTCGTGGAAGAGATCCCACTTCTCGGTGGGCACGCACTGGACGCGGTTCTCGGTGTAGTCGTTCTGGTATGCGGTGCCCAGCAGACCGGCCAGGTAGCCGCGGCGGCCCATCTCCTTGTAGATGGCAGGGGGGACCTGCTTGGCCTCATCCCACTCGGTGACAAACGGCTCGATCTCGGTGTCGACCCACTGGCGGACCTCCTCGCGGAGCGCAGCGTGCGTCTCGTTGAAGTACGGCGAGCGGTACTAAGCAATTAGCGGGTGAATTTTGGATTTGGAGAGGATAGAATGAGCAGGCTCGTGTACTTACGCTCTGGTACCAGGCGGGATCGGCAAACGGAATGATGGAGCCAAACGGCTCGAGGGGCTCGGCCTCGTGCGACTCGGCGGGCTTGCTGGCCTCGGCCTTCTTCGGTGCAGCCGCAGCAGGCTTGGGCTTGGGGGCCGGGGCCGGGGCGGCCGGCTTGGGCTTGGTGTCGAGCGAGCCGACCAGCAGCTGGCCCTGGTACTTCTTCAGGATGCCCTCGTTGTGGTACTTCCAGAACTGCTTGGAGGCGTCCTTGCCGGCAACGCGCGCCAGGATCTTCTTGCCACCGGGGTGGTCATCCTGGAACTTGGTCAGGTCGTAGACATCGCCGTCGACCGTGATGTACAGCGAGTCAGGCTTGTTGTGCGAGGCGACCTCGGCCTGTGTGAATGTCTTGGACATTTTGAGTGTGGGAGGGAGGGATGTGTGTGAAAAGAAAGAAAATGAATGATGACGATGAGTGGGATGAAAACAAGATGATGCAATGACCGAGAAAAGGGTATATTGGTCGAGAAAGAAGTCTGAATGGTCAAAACCAGAAAAGGAGATGAAGGAAGAGAAAAGAACAGGAGAATAAAAGAAAGGATCCGGAACGAAGGGCGTTGGTTTAAAGAGAAAAGGGACGATGGCAAAGAAATCCTGACAGAGTCGTGCTGTCGGCAACTTTTTTGGTGCTTTTGCTGCTTTTGGAGCTGTTGGTGCTGCAAAAGGGTGGCCACAGGCCGATCACATGTGAAACGACGAGCTTATCGAAGAAAGCGGCCGCAAAAAAGGCAAAAAACACCTGCAAAAGCGAACCTTTCGGGGGGTGTCCGCGCTGACGGAAACACAGTGCTGGCACAGTCGCTGGACAGTGCGTCATGGACTTTGACTCGGCATTGTGTGGAGAGTGTGGGGAGCAAGCGTAATTCGCAGGCGTCTATTGGCTGGCATATACGGGGTTTGGGGCGCTTTGGGGTACCAGCCTCAGCAAACAGCACTGAACGCCCAGCAGGAACGGCTCCGTGAGCTAAGGGGCGTCGAGCATGCACCGTGCGAGTAAAGAATTGGGGATGAGTAGGCTGACGTGACGTGACCCAAAGGGGAAACCACGCCGCTCAAGGCACGCAGACTTGCTGTGGCATTTTGCTTTCTTGCTGTTTTCGGGCATTATTACTGAACACTGCCCACGCCGAGGCGGCAGGAGGGATGCACTGGAATGTGTGGGGTGCTCGCAGAGATACTGGTAAAGAAGGAGTTATCTGCCACCTGTGAGACACGATTTCCGCACAGAGCGCTACAAGCGGAAAGAGCAGCTCGTGTGGCATTTTCACAGTTTACCGGAAGGAAGCAACAGATGCACGTAGGGGCGAAAAGGAACATCAAAAAGGGAAAGACCAAAGGCCAAGAAAGTACAATGCGAAGTGCAACGTTTATCGCGACAGTTCTTACAACGTCGAAAGCATTATTTGAAAACGGCCATTGGCAGCGGCGAATCAGACGCGATGTAAACACAATGCTCCGAACCTGTCGCAGATGGAATATGCACGCAACTTTTCGTCTGTCGAGAAGCTGTGCCTTGGACATGTGATACTCTTTTTTTCCGTCTCGTGGCATAACCCTGTGAATTTCTCCAAATCCAAGGTCGCCAGTCGCCCCTTCCTTCCACTCCAGTGTCTCCTGGCCCTGATGTCATTTGTCTCATCTCTGGCTGGCTTTGGCGCGAATTGATTGGTGTGGGTCTGCCGAGGCACACCGTAGATTGGGTCTCGTGGTCTTGCCTCGTCGTGCAATTGTTCTCCAATTTCTGCTGGCGAATGCGCCCAGCCAATGAGCCGGATTTTATGCACCTACAAAGGATTACACGTACACTGTACGACTGTACGGAGTAGTTGAGTGTTGACCCACGTTCACACACAAAGTCTCGTCAGTTTGGGGGCTCCTACTCGCTCGCTTTTAATCCAGTCATTCCATGTGATTTTCCCTTTCCTTGAAAATAAAATCCTGGCGGAAACCCGCCTTAGAACAACGCCAAAATGCAAACTACCTGAAACTAATAACACAAAATAACAAAAAAAATAACAAAGCGAGAACGAGCAGAAAGTGAAGCAAGAAAAAAGAGAAAAATAGTAAAAAAAGGAAACCAACAACAAGATACCCCTGACTATCACAAGGGACCTTTGTTCGTTCCACGCTCTGGTATATGTAGCTTTGCGAGCTCATCTCGGCTTTCCCCACGTCCTCCACCATCCAGTACCCCAGAAAACTTGAGTGTTTGGGTTGTGAGAGCTCCTGTCAGCATACTTTTGTGTCGTTTGTGTCGTTTATCGTTTTGTCATCTTGCCATCCTTTCCCTCCCGTCCCGTGCTTAGGCCCCGCCCCGAGGCTTTGCCTTGGCCTTGGCCTTGTCTTTCTTTTCCTCCTTGAGCCGCTTCTTCTTTTCCTCGTTCTTCTCGTCCAGCTTGCGCTTCTGCGCCTTGAGCTCGGCCTCTGTCTTGGGCACAACCTTGAAGAAGCCCTCGAGACGCTGCTGCTGCGTGCCCTTTAGGTTCTTCTCGAGCCGCGCCGCGCCGGACCGCACGCGGTCTTCGGAGAAGCCCTTTTCGTTGACCAGGAACTGCACGAGTCCTGGGATGTCGGGGCGCTCCCACTTGAAGTCGCACAGTGGATCGTCTGCCGAGCGCACGTCGGGCTTGAAAAAGAGCTCGCGCGCGTCCTCGTACGGCCAGTCCTCGGGAATCACAAACTTTTGTTTTGGGTCTTTCTTCATGAATTCGACGACCTTTTCGAGCGTGCCGTGCTCCCGGATCAGCTTGAGCGCCGTGTTGGGGCCGACTTTGGGGATGGGGTCGAGGTAGTCGCAGCCCAACAAGATACACAGGTCGACAAACTGCGGCCGCTCCATGCCGAGCCCCTGCATGACCTTGTCGAGGTGAATCTCCTGGATGGGCTCTTTGCGCTGCTCGCTAAATGTCAGATGGCGCAGCAGAATCGGTGTGTTGAAACACAGCGTGTCCATGTCCTCGCTGGCCGCCGCATACACTTTGCCGGCGCGCGCCAGCTCCGCGCACTGCGCCTCGGCCTCGGTCGGCGCCACCAGGTACGGCACGCCCATGAGCTTGAGCAGGCGCTGGCACTCTTGGTTGTGCTCACGCGTGACGCGCACTGTCCGGCGCGAAAACTTTTCGATATCCTCGGCCGTGCCCGTCTCCTTTGCCTCCTCTAGACCTTCGGTGGCTTCTTGTTTGCGCATGTAGCGGCGGGCGAGCTCGCCCGACTTGAGCTTGGGCGGCGCGCCGTCGAAAACGTAGAGCGGCTTGATGCCGTTGTCGACCATGCGCAGTGTGCGGTAGAACATGCCCATCAGATGCGATGTAGTCTCGCCGGCCTCGCTCATCAGCATCTGGCCATCGGAGCGCACGGCAATCAGGAACGAGTAGATGCTCATCGAACTGTGGGGGAGAAGCAAAATGTTAGCGGCTGGGCGTGGTATGTAAATGGAGGGGGTGGTAGTCGTAGTCGTAGTCGTGGTCGTAGTCGTTGTATCGTGTCTCTGTATCGGGCTGGTACCTACGCATCCTGGGCATGTGTTAGCTGTTGAATGCAATTGCACTTGGAACATGGTCGTCACGTCAAGCACTCACAATTGCCACTTTGCGGCCGAATTGGTTCTTAATCTCCCCCTCCTTGACGGAATCGGGCGCCTCCTCCTTGACAATCTGGAAGAGCTGTTTGATGCCCATGGCGGCGGTTGGCGGGGATTGACCAAAAGATGAGATGGAAAGGATGAGGGTGGGGGAGTGCCGACTCAATCGGCCGTGGTTTTCGGATCGTGGAGTCGTATGTCGCAATTGTTGCGAGTCGTGATAGCCGTGATTCGTGGATACGTAGATACGGAAAAGAGCTGGCTGCGTTGCTTTGGATGTGAGTTTTTGCCTGCAGCTGAAAGGTGAAGTGACGAAGTGGTGGGTGAGTGCGTGGCGGGCCTAACCACGCCTGCCCTTTTTGACGCGTCCAGCGCGCGCTGTGGCGTGAAAAAGTGGACCATCAATTAAGCACGAGATTCACGCCTGCGCTTTCCCCAAGGGGTTATTGCTGTATTTTAGTGGTCGCACGGTTTTAATACAGAACATCTCTCATCATGAAGTCGTTTCTCACACTGAGGAGGCGGCTTTGTTTGTCAAGGTCTGATCTTATTTCAGATTATTCGTTCTATCTAAGGGGATGTGATCATGCTGCCACCATAGGGATTATCTTGGTGGTGAGTGTCGTCGCTATATAAGTTCAAAAAGCTCAAAAAGTACCAAACGCTCTTTCCCTTTCCTAAAAACAGAAGACTGTCGAGATGTGTGCCACCTGCACTTTCCGCTGAACATGATTTGTGTTGAACGCACCTTCCCAAAATCAAATCCCAAAAACTCCAAGTGTAAATGCGATGAGAGAAGCAGCAACGGACGTTCCTTCCCGAGCGAGTGCTCCTTCCGTCTTTCGAATTAACCCCTTGTCTTTCCACCCAACCCCCCTTTCTTGACCATCCTCCTGTCACCAACTCACCTTTCATCAACTCATCTAGACCCATCTGATCGATATCAACAACGTCTTTTCAGACACCACCCGTCTTCTCATCCGTCACAGGGGGCGGTGCCCTCAGATAGCTCTGGCACAAAAAGGCCGTTCCAAATAAGATGCCCAGACCACCCAATCCGAGGCCAAAGTACTGGGCGGCACGGTATCCGACCAGCAAGTTGTCGGGATCAAAGACGCCCGCCTCGACAGAGCCGGCAATACCAAGAGCCAGCGAGATGGCATAGTTGACAAAAGTCACCACAAGACTGGCGGCGATGCCCTGGTGCTCGCGGCGGACGCTGTTGCTGACGAGGATGATAGCGGCCGGGTTGCTCATGTCCATGCCAAAGGGCATGATCAGGATGCTGAAGAAGGGATTGTACCAGTAGAGCTGGTCTGGAGCAGATGTGGCAAACAGCAAGCTGCCGACGAAGAACGCAAACATAGTGAGGAGCATGACCCAATGTGGCTTGACGCGGCGGCTGAACAAAAAGGCCGTGAGGAGGCTGGCGATGAGACCGGTGACAGGTGCAGGTGCGAAAGCGGCACTCGTCATCAAGGGCGACCAGCCGCGCAGGTTTTCGAACACCTGAACCACATAGTAGACCCAGACCGAGAAACAACCCCAGCCCGTGGCGGTGCAACCAAGCACAAAGTTGGTGGTGGAGTGCATGGCGGACGTGGGCACGAGTGGGTAGGCGGCCTGGAAAGCCTCGACATAGAGGAATGCAGCAACGAAAAAGAGACCAAGGATGAGCAAAAAGTAAGTGTAGGGCGTGGCCCAGCCGACAATGGGAGCCTGGTTGAAAGCAAAGTTGACAAGCACCAGACCAGCGACACCTAGCAGGATGCCCATGCCGTCCATGCGCACCCACAAACTTTCCTTCTTGGTGGCCATCTTTGACTTCTTTGAGATGACGACGTCATCTGTATCATCGTCGTCGAGGCGGGCCGTTTCGGTTGTGGTCGCGTCTTCCTTGACATCGTCTGGCGGCAGCACAAGCATGCTCACGGCAGCCAGGGCCACACACACGGCGGCCAGCGTCCAGAATGCCCACGGCCATGAGGCATAAATAGCAAACAGGGCCGACATGACAGCACCCACGACAAATCCCAACGGCGACGATGCGCCAAAGAGCGACATGACAATGTTCTTGCGGGGGCCAGGCGCATAGGCACGGCCCAGCATGGCCTGGCCGTTGGGCACGAGCATGGCGGGGCCGATACCTTGCATGGCGCGGCAAATTATGAACAGAGTGGTGCCACGGTGCGAGGTGGCGGCATCACGGCCCGAGTGCTGGATGGCGGGCGCAAAGCCAGCCAACAAGCTCCAGGCAGCAAACCAGACGAAACCGATGATAAAAATTCGACGATGTCCGAAAATATCACCCAGGCGGCCCGAGGGAAGCACAAAGGTGCCCGACGTGAGGCCGTAGGCGGCTGTGTACCAGGCAATGTTACCTGGGGTGGCGTCGGGAAACGACAAACTCATGAGGTTGGCGGGAATGAGGGCCTGGGCGATGCCCGCAAGCATCAGGACTTGCGACAGGCAAATGATGAGCACAAACATGGACTCGTGCATCAGCGAAAAGCCATAGGGGGCGTCCGGCGAGGGCTCCTTCTTCATTCTCCTGGATCCAGACTGGGGTCTCCGCAAGCTGCCAACACGACTGCCAACACGGCTGCCAGCACGGCTTACACCCTCGACAAGGCTGTTGCGCGTGACGGGCCGAGTAGTATAGCGCCGCGAGCCATCATCTCGGATCAGAGAGGCGCGGTAGTCGTGGTCACCGGCCTCAGAGCGAATATAGGTGTAGCGACCGATCTGCAGGACTGGTTCCGGCTCTGCTTCACTCTCGTGCTCACGCTCTCGGCGCTTCTCGTTATGCTCCCGTTCCGCCTCGGTTGTCTCGCCGGCAGTCACTTCACCATCGGTCAAAGGTGTGACCGAAGAATCGCGCGGGATGAGCACGCCCGTATGGCCGACACCCTGGTATGAGTGCGTGCGCTTGAGACGCGAGGCGGCATCGATGAGGTCAATGTACGAGGACATGGAAGGACGGCGACCGCCGACAGGGCTGTGCGACGAGGAGATGGGGGCACCCGGCGTTGGAGTCGTGCTGACAGCCGTGGAGGGCGGAGCGGGAGGGAGGACAGGAGGAGTGAGGCGGCGAGATGGACCCGATGTACCCAATGTGGCATCTGGCGTCTTGGGGATCTTGGGCATGAGGGACCAGCTGGTATGGGAGGCTCGCGAGGCGGGCGTCGGGGCGGACGAAGTGGACGGGACAACGTCGTTGGCGGCCATATCTATATCTGCCTGCTGAGACTGAGCTTGCTGTTGTTGCTGGGCCTGTTTCTGGAGAGCTCTTGGAGGCTGCTGAGGATCCACCGAGGGCGGATGCATCGCGAGCGGACCGGGCAGCTCGACCAGGCGGATCGTGGGGTTATTGAACATGGCAGGCTGGGCTGCCTGGGGCATGTTTGTGGACGTGGAGTTCGACACGGTCATGGCGATGCCCGAGTCATCACGAGGCACAACTGTGGCCGTGCCGTCTGGGTGGACCGTATAATAGTCGGACATGGGCAGGGCTGGCGCTGTCGTTGACGAAGAGGCTATCGTTGCCGCTGCCGCGGCAGTCGCATTATTATGAAACGAAACAGGCGGTGCAGGCGAACCAGAGCTGGCACGAGCTGCACGGTAGGTGTTGTATGGGTTGTTGCGGGGGCTGACGGTTTTGGGGAGGGTAGGCGTGGTGCTGCTGTTGCGGTGCACTGGCGGAGGGTATGCGTGAGCACTGTGAGCACTGTGAGCACTGTGAGCACTTTGGGTAGCCGAGTGGTGGCCTGCGGTTCTTGGCCGTGCGGCCGTTGCGATGCTCGAGCCGTCCACGGGACTGTGCAGAACGGCATCGGCCGAGGGCGGGCGGTAGGGCTGGTACGAGGTCTGGTGCTGATAGGACATGGGTCGGCGGCGGCCCGAGGAGATTGTGCGGTGAGAAGCGGCCGAGGCGGCCCTGTTGTTGTGCGAGGCTGTGGTGTTTGTGCCTGAGCCGCTCCCAGAACCAGACCCAGAACCCTCACTGCTGTGAGAGCCGTGGGAGCCGTGGGAGCCGGGCACGTTGATGTCTTGCTGGTGGAACTGCTGGCGGAACGACTCGGTCGCGGCGATCATGGCGTCGGCGGCGCGCTGCATGGCCTCGGTGGCCGTCTGGAAGTCGACAGTCGGCTCGGAGCCGGTGGGCAGCGGCGTCGACCGCCGTCTCTCACGGAAGGACATGTTTGTGTGTGTATGAAGACGGTTATGGGGTAGTTGCGTGTAAGGACTGTGGACTGCTGTTTACTCAGTCAATTCAGCTCAGGCAGAGTGTGCCGAGCCATATCAGACGAGTGTTTATCGATGGAGAGAGGGGAGGAAGAAGGGAAGAGAAAGGAGAAGAAGAAAAAGAGAGAGAAGAAAAGAGAGAGCCTCTGGTGTAGACCTAGGATACCGGATCTTTTATGATGGGCAACCAGGGCAACTGGATCTGATCAGCTGAAAAGGCAGCTCTCCAAGAAACGGAAAAAGGCAAAAAGACCGAGAGACGGGGAGAGACGAGGAGAGACCTAGGTAACCGACGAAAATCCCTGTCCCCTGCTCCTCCGAGGCGTTGGTTTGCTGTGTTTATTATGTATGGTTGGAGTGCGTTGGGTTGGTGTCCGTGACACAAGCAAACAGCTGGATGCACGCCAATGGAGGCTAGAGAAAAAGAGGCGTCTCTTGTACTCTGGGAGGAAATGCGGATATAGATGGCGGTGGCGGGATGGCGTCGGAGAATGGGGAGAGGGAAGAGAGCTTCTGGCCAAGCAAGCCACCGTCGCCCACTCGTTCTTGTCACCCCCGGCGGATGCGACGAGGTGGACGAGGTGGAGATGTAAGTGGCCTGTGGTGAGTGGACAGCTTCCGTTTTTATGTGCTCGCGATGCGAGCGAGCCACGAGCGTGGACCTTGGAGAGTCTTTTTGGAGAGTCCTCCTGGAGGTCGAGTCACTCCAGACCTCGAACAGGCTCGGTTTGACGAGCACGGCAGGGTGAAGCGATGTTGGTGGATAAGGATGGGAATGCGGAAGTGGTGATAAGCCCGACGAGTGTTCGTTCTTTGTGAAGTCGTACTCGGGGCGAAACGAACGACGGCGGCCGTTGACAGCGTTTGGGAGGTGATGTAGAGAAGTGGGTTGACGAGATCGAGGAGTTTGAGTGATGATGATGTGAGGTGTACGTCGTACATGTGCAGAGTTTGAGGGCAGAGATTATGTTGGAATAGAGAGGAAGAAGGAGAGAGACATCACGACGAAGGATGGGAATCTAAGCCTTTCCTTTTCTTTTCTTCTCTCTCAAAAATCCACGAAAAAGACAAGGCTGACCAGTGACGACCTTTCCCGCCATCACTCTTTCCTTTTTCCTCTTTTGAGTGCCTTCTTTTTTCTTTTTCTTCTTTTTTTACTGCCTCTTTATCACCTCTAACCATTTGGATGGAAGGATCTACAAGCAAGACATAACGGGGCCCAGCAACAGGGCCAAGGATACGGACCGACCTGGTGGTGCATCATTGCGCGTGAGGAGTGTAAGTGGGAGAAAGTGTGAAAAGTGGGGAGGCGTGTAAGTGGTCTTTGGCTAGAACTGTAGTGAAGCCTGGTGGTGACGGCACGCTTGCACGCTTGGGTGGGATTTGCAGGCGTGGTGGTGGTTGGGTGTTTCTATTTCAGAAGAAAAATAGTTTGGTCAAGACAAGGCTTGAAAAGCTATTCCGTACAGCGGAGGGCGAGACAAGGGAAGGGGGGGAAGATGAAAAAAAGCTCAAAAAAGAAAGCAACAGACTACCTCCGTAAGTGGTGAAAGTGGTGGTTCAGATCCCCAGTAGGGCATCTGAGAGCATGTCTCGCATGGCTTAGACCAAGACCAGAGCGCACGCCCCCCTTTTCTCAGTCCCCAGTTGTGTCTCTGTTTCTCACTCCCAAGGAATCTCTCACCTCACCCAACCACCGACAGCTATTTTCGGGCACACTCCGGGGAGAGAAGAGAAGAAGAGAGTGAAGAAAAGAAGTGAAAAAAGAAGTCAAGCCAAAAGTGAAGGCGATTTGTTTTCTTTTGATTCTTTATTCTTTCTCTCTCCAATCGTCTGTGACACAGCCTGTTGTCCAGACTGGTCTGCGGCCAAGTCGATCAAAAAGCTACAGTACGAAGCTGGGGCATACTTATGGCCCGGCCTGGATGGAGACCTCACCGGCCAGATCAATATTGACAAGGTCATGGAAGAAGTCATGGAAAGGGATACCGAGCCGGCCGGGCCCTTTTTTATTTTAGTTTTGTTCTCATTTTTACTTTCTTCCCGGCGAGCAGCCCGCGTGTTAGAACTTTGTGCTGTCTTGTGTCTGTTGTCCCGTCTTGCCTTGTGCATGCGACAGAGGGCCAATGACAGAGGCAGACAGCCTTCGTACCGGCAGACAGGCAAGACAACAGCTGACGATGTCGGCGAAGAGACTGTCAAAGACAGACGGAAGGACAGAGACGACATGCACGGAGACAAAGATAGACGATAGACGCGAAAGCACGGACAACGGACAACGGACACACGGACGACAGACAAATATAGATCTGTATCAGATATCCTACATCCTATATCGATACCTATATTTGCCCAACTTATATACCTGTGATGCATGTCGTTTTGGCCTGCATCGCGCATCGCACCTGCATCAACTTGCTAACGCAAGAATCAGGGACAAGCGAAGACGCAAAGGGATTGTGAAGGAGAGAAAGAAGGACAAAAGAAACAAAAGCAGCCTTCTACAGTGGTTGACGATGTTTGCTCTGCCCACTTTGGGAACTCTCATCCTGACCCCTCACCTCACCACGAGTGCAAGTGCGAGTGCGAGTGTGAGCGTGAGCGCACAAAACACACAATGTAAAAAAAGAAGCAAAGGGAAGCATGACAAAAAAGAATGCCTCGGCGGCAAAAGCAGCGATATCCTTGGGTCGATGACAGGGAGGGGTAGCTTGGATGCATGCTGGCATGGTTTTTTCTTTTCTTTTTCTTCTGGGTTTTGTGACTTTGGGGGCGATGCAGGTCCTTCAGCGCATGGCCAGGGCCTGCGCTTGGGCCGCCTGGATGCTGGATGCTGGATTCTGTGTGGTGACATCCTGGAGCTTGGGAGCGGGCTGCGCCGCGAAAGGCCATGATCCTTGTGCGAGTCGAGAGAAAGACAGAAAGGAAACGAAAGAAACGAAAGAAAGAAACAGAGGAAACGAATACTCGTATCAATCTGGACGATATCGTCACTCAGTTGTGGCCATGCGGATTGCATTCCTACGGGTGTTGCTCGAGAGAGAGAAAGGCCATCTTTTCTCAAAAAGAAGAAGGATCGTCGCCGATCACTTTTTGCTACATGTACTTGGAGTCGCTTTGGAGTGGCCAGACAGAAGAATGGAAAGACAAAAGACACGCACTGCATACGGCGCACGACGAAATCTGTATCTCCAAAAAGCGAACCAAGGAACCGCAAGCTCGGTCGATGGTCGACAGAAAGAACAACTGTAAATAGACTGCATCTTTCCTCCTCTTCACAAGTGGGGGATCATGCATCTGCAGCTGCGTTCTTTTTACGACTTTGTTCTGCTCCTGTCACTGTTTGCTCGTGTCATAGCGGTCGACGATGCGGGCCAACATTGAATGACAGAAAAAAGAGAAGAAAAAAGGCTATGACGGAGAGAAAGATGTTCCTTTTGCAGGAGACAAAAAAATTGCATAACTTATCGCTACTTGGACTGGGCATGGCTGGTTCGGAGAGAGGCGCTTTTATTGGTCTCACAGTGAGTTCAGGTTCGCGCCACATGAAAAGTGGTCTTTGGGGGAAGAAGAAAAACGAGGGCGACTTAAGACAGAACGATAGAACGACAGAAAGAACGACAAAAAAGGAAGCATGGCTGTTCGTAGACACGGAAACAGCTGTTGGACTTGCCATACGCTGGCTGTCCCAATTTGGCCGAGAAATGGATCGGCAGAGGGGCGGCACTGATTGGCTCGCAAGGGGCGTGTAAATAAAGTCTTGTTGTCTTGTTCACAGCGCTCGTCGAGTTTTGTCGTCCAGCCTTTCGCTCTTTCCCCTTTCTGTGCAAAATGTCTTAGTTGTGCCTGCCTCTTTTCAATCGCTCTTTTTCGTCCTTGCTTCTTTCCTTCAATGAATATCACCGCTACCAGACCAACCACTGATTGCGTAAGGCAAGGGCGAGCCTCTACTGCGCCTACGGTTGCATCTCACGATATTTATTTCAGCCGCCCAGTATTTGCGAGAAAACAAACCGAGAATCAAGGAATAAAACAAATTAAAATGCACCCTTATACAATACACATGTGCACAGTCGCAGAACGTAATGGTTGTCCAGAAAACACATGCATAAAACTGTGTACATGTACACTTGAATAATGTTGGTGTGTGTGGGTAGGCCAGGCAGGCCGTCTTCTTCTCTTTTCCTTCTTCGTGCAACGTCGGACGAGGAAAAGAGGAAAAGACGAATAGCTCACATACAGCACACACAAAAATACACGTCAGACCAGGGACGCCCTTTTTTAGGCATCCTCTATTGGCCTTTCGGACATCCCCAACGTTGACATAGAACTTGAGGAAAGTGAGCTCGAAAAATAAGAAAGTACAACGGAGAAGGACGAGAAAGAACGGAAAGAAGAGGGCTGCACGACCGTTGCCAGCAAGCACACCACACCACCAACCATGTCGATCTTTTTTGTTCGTACCTGCCACTCATTTTGAGAAGAGTTGCCGAGACGCATCGTCGACCGACCTCTTTGCCTACCCTCTCCCTAACCTGCCTCGTACTTTCTCACGAAGATGATGAAGATAAATGCAGCCTCCTCGCTTCAGGCAAGGGATGTGATACGGAAGACGGCCAGCCCCGAAAGGATGCTGCGTATATCACGGCACTGGAAATGCGTCGAAATGCATCCGTTAAATGCAGACACAAGCACAAGCACATACACAAACACGAGCACAGTCATGAACACAACCACAGGTACAGGCACAGCACGTTCCTTGCAATCCTTCCGGCTGTCTATTTTCGTTCTTCTTCGAGTTCTTCTTCGAGTGTACCAAGTAATCGCAAAGACGCACCGTCATGGTAAAGGTTCTTCAAAGACTTCAAGGCTTTTGTTATTTCTATTCGTAGACTGTTGACCTTTGACAAAAAAAGACAAGGCACATCCAGGTGTTGTGCAACCGAGCGAGCAAATATATTGACTTGAGGACATGGACATGGGTACTTTGTTAGGTATAATCGTATGAGGTTGTGGGTATAAAACATGTGCGCTTGTATTTTGTGTATTTTGTGTATTCTGTGTACTTTCTATATCTTCGTGTTCTTTTTTGTTCTTTTGTTCTTCATCTCACTTCTTCGCCTTCTCCGTGATGGTGGCTCGTGCTCGAGTTGGATCTCGCTCCTCTCGGCCTCACGCGGGTGTTTATATGTGTAAATCCTCCCATGTGCCGACGAGACGCAAGCCTCCTCAAGCCTTTAAGTCTTGAAGTCTCAAGAATGCGCCCCGCGCCCACAAGCCACATCTCTCCCCTTTCACTTTCCCACCGATGGACTTTAATCAACCAACATGCAAGTTTCGCAGAATTGTGTGTGATCAGAAACAAAACGTAGATTTTTGGTGTAAAAAAGACGCGAGAACGCGACAGGCAAGAGAGAAAAGAGAAAAGCAGGACAAAAAAAAAAACGTAAACGCAGGAAAAACAAGGCCGTGGCCTATGATATCCTCCTCTAACCAGGTAAAAAAAGACCTTTGGTAAAACAAGAAACAACAAACAAGAAAAGATCAAAAAGGGTAAATCAAAAGTTCCCAAAGAACGCCCCGTGTTTCGTAAAAGAAGAGGATATGCAAAGGTAAGATACAACATAAAGAAAACAGACAAGAAGGAAATAGATGACAAAGAAACAGAAACAGATCAGTGTACAAGATGGACAGAGAAAAATTCGAGAAAGATTCGAGAAAGATTCGAGATGGGCAGGATCCTCGACGGATACCTGCCTGTCGGCAGGCTGTCACCTGCTTAACGGCTCTCTGCAGGCGTCTTCGGGAACTCGCCGGGGATGTGCAGGTGCGACAGCGTCGTGGCCTCGCTGCCCTGGCGCGCCTTGAGAGGAGGGCGGTCGCCGGCGCTGACGTCCTTGGCACTGCCGTTGATGTTGATGCCGGAACCACTGACAGCGGCTGTCGATGGGGGGAGCGTCTCGGACGGAGCATAGACTTGCTGCTGCTCGCGGGGGGCGCCGTTGGCATTCGAGTTGGCATTCGAGTTGGCATACCCGGTGGCCACGACACCACCGACAACACCGCCGGCAAGGACCGTCGCGGCCACATCGCTGCTGCTGTTGAGCGCCTTGCCGCTATCGCCGGCCGTGCTGCCGGGGTTCGTCTCGCTGACCACGTTCGTCGCCGCGCTCTTGTCGTTGACATTGACAAACATGGGGATCACCGGAGCGGACGGCGCTGCCGCGTGGGATGCCGTCCGTGTTGGTGCTGCTGTGGGGGCTTGCTGGGCCGCCTGAGTCTGCTGAAGAATCTGCTGCCGCTGCTTCTCCTGCAGTTCCTGCTGCTCGCGGAGTTTCTCCTGGTCGAGCCGGAGCTGCTCCTGCTGGGCCCGCAGTGCCTGCCAGTCGAGCTCGGTCTGCTCCTTTTGTGCGAGCAAGGCTTGCTGTTGTTGCTGCTGCTGCTGCTGCTGCTGCTGTTGAGCATCCCATGTCTCGACACCAGCTACAGCTCCAGCACCTGCAAGAGCTCCAGCGCCGGCCGCACCAGCCGCGCCAGCCGCATTGTAACCATCATATCCCTCTGGCGCCAGCTCCTGCTGTTGGCTGCCCGGGATGGCACCTGCTGCAGCAATCACGCCATAGTCCGAGGCGGGCGGCGACACAACACTGGCCGGGCCGAGGTTGCCGTAGGTCTGGCCATAGCCAGAGGCGGCGGGCTGGTTACCGCCACCATAGGTCGACTCAGGGGCGCCCGTGGCTGAGCCGCGCTGCGAGCCCGAGCCACCTGCGCTCGTGGGCGAGATGGGAATTCCGGCGGCTTGCACCTCCAGGCCCCGCTGTGCATTTACCTGGAGGTCAGACGGAAAGCGACCGCCCTGCGAGGGGCGCCGGCTGGGCGCAGCCGATGCGGACTGGGAGCGGTACTGGGAAGAAGGGCCTCCTGTACCATCCGCAGCTGCGACTCCCGCAACAGCACCGCCCATACCGGGATCGCTGACGATCGATGTCTGCTGGGTGAGCGGTGCGCCCGACACGGCCGACTGCGACTGGCCAGTGATGCTGTGGACGGAGCTCTGGCCAGCGCTGGGTGTATTATTAGTACCGGCTGCGGCATAGGCGTCCTCGGCAGCATTGGCCCCTGCTGCCGTGCCGGCCACGGCGACCGGCGAGTTCACGGCAAAGGGCACGTCGTCGTCTTCGTTGACGACGCCATCGCTGCTGTAGGTGTGCTGCGAGGCGCGGCTGGTGCTGCGGGTGTGCACCAGCTGCTGGTGGCCGCGTGCAAAGTCCTCGCGCTCCTGCGGCGTCTTCTCGGTCAGCGCATACAAGTCGTCAAACCAGGCCATCATAGTATCATAGCTTTCGGCGCGGAAGACCCAGGTATGGCCACGGTGGAGACCGCCCGTCTGGCGGCCCTTGAGCACAAACTTGCTAGACGAGGAATTCGCGTCCGAGTGCGAGCCCAGCTTCTGTTCGGGCAGGTATAGCGACATGACGGGCGCCTGCATCTTGTCGGCCGATTTGAACTCGTGCAGGTGCGTCGGCGAGAGCACGTACCAGCCGGCCGTGTAGCTCTTGAGGTACTTGCTCTTGCGCTCCAGCAGACCCGCGCGGATCTCCTGGCAGGCAAAGTGGTTCTGGCCGGGATAGGTAATGAACTGGAACGAGCGGATGGGCACGTCGGGGCCGATAAACTGGTCGCTATTGCGGATAAACGACAGCCACTCCTGGTCCTTGGGCATGGCAATGGGGCCCTCGCGGAGCTCCTCGACTGTGTTCCAGGTAGCGTCGGCCTCACGGCGCAGGATGCCGACATAGGCGTTGTAGGACTTTTGGATCTCGCCAACGACAATCGACTCGAGCTCGCGGCCCGACTTTTCGAGGTTCAGGAACGCCTGGTGCAGGTAGTTCTCCTCCTGGATCTGGCGCTCGACCTGGCGGTCGGCCAATAGGCGCAGCAGATAAGGGTCCTGGCGGCCTGTTGACAGAGACGAGTCGAGCTCGGCCTGGCCCAGGTTGTCCTGCAGGTTCTTGACAGCCTTCTTGGTGGCGTCCATCTCCTTGTCGACATTGTTGCGGAAATCGCCCGAGATATTCTTGATTTCCTTGATCTTCTGGCTCAGATCGGCGCGCAGACCCGTCAGCGCCAGAATGACGTCCTCCTCAATGTCGCGGGCCTTGATAGCCTCGGAGACGGCCTGTTTGTGAAAGTTGCGCAACATCTGAGCGGCGTCGTCGAGGCCACCGCTGGGCATGAAACCCGGTGGCAGAGTCGAGCCGTTGAGATTGGCGGCCAGGCGTTGCAGAGACTTGGCGCGCTGCTCGTAGCTGCTCTGGACTTCGCGGTGGTAGGAGATCAGGTCCTTCAAGATCTTGCGCCAGGCGTGGAAGCGGTTGGCGAGGACTTCGGTCGGGTTGCCGCGGGTTGGGACGGGGCAGAAGAAGGCGCTGTTGGATTCCTCGCCGTCGCTGCGGCTCTGCAGGGCGAGACTGCGCACGCTGCCGGCCTTCATGCTACGGCGGCTGCTGCTGCGGTGCAGGCTCGATGCGCGGCGCAGAGACGACTTCTTCTTGAGGGTGTTGGACCGGGCGGGCAGCTGTTGGGTGCTGGTGCCGCTGATCCCGCCATCACTGAAAGCACCGCCGTCGCCGTCCATGATGGAGCTGCCGCGCTGGCTTGCATCCCAGTTCTCGTTGAAGCGGCCGTTGGCGCCGCCAGCAGCGGAGGAACCTGCCATGGCGTTGACGTTGGCGTTGTTGACGCCGCCACCGACCTCGCTAGTTCCGTCACCGCCGTAGTATTGACCTTGGTAGGGCGAGTTGCGGCCGCCGGTTGCGAGCGCCGAGGAGGGGTTGTAGGACTGCGATTGTTGTGCAGGCGTCGCGTTGGCCAAGGTGTTGAGGTAGGTCTGGTCGTCTTCGGGCGAGAGCGCTTGTTGGGTGGAGGGCATAAAGTTTTGGCTGTCGGTGTAGGGCGAGCGGGCGGGGATATGCGACGAAGTGCCGGCGAACGAGTGTGGGTGTAGTTGCGAATGTTGGTGTTGTTGATGTGGTTGAGCTTGCAGATAGGGCTGGTTAAAGTAACCACTGGAGTTGGGACCGGCTCCCGCTGGAGCTGTCGTCGGTCCAGGCGCACTGCCCACGATGGGGCCCGCACCTGCGCTTTGTTGCATGGCCATGGCTGTGGAGAGAGAGAGGTGGAGATGGAGGAGTTGGAGGAAGACGGAGGGCGCTGAAGAAGCGTGCAAGCAACTAGGCAAGCAGCAAGGGAGGGGAAAATGGAGCAGAAAGAAAGCTCAAAATGCAGACAAAATGCGATCAAATATGACGACAATAATAAGAGGAAGCTGTCGATAGTCGATAAAGACGCACCAAGACCCTCAATTCTCAATTCTCAATTCCCTATTTCTTAATCCCAAATATAGAAATAGAAATAGAGACAGCAATTGGAGCTTTGATGTTGTGGTTCGTCTCCGTTCCCGGGAAATTGACTTCTGCCTGGACCGGGCTGCGTTCGAAATGGAGGTCGACGGGATATTTTGTTGCAGGGGTACGCAGTTGTTGTTGTGGAGAGAAAGAACAGAGAGTGCCTCGAAATGTCGTCAGCTGGTTGTGGCTGGTTATGTCCAATTCTCTTGGATTTTTTGCAGTTTTTGAAATCGGTGGCGATCTACTCTGTGGCTGCGGACGGTGCAAGCAGGCGAGAAGCTTTGTAAAAAAGAACAGAAGAAGAGATCAATTGACAAAACACAAAAAACGACAAGAAAGTGCTTCGGTGGAAGGGCAACAACAAAAGTCGCTCAAAACGAGGAAGAAGGTTGAAAAGGATGCTTGCGCGCGGGAGATGGGATACAGCCGGTCGAAAACACGAGGAAAGAGAAGAAACACCGACCAGGGTGTGGGTGTAGGGTTGCGGAAAGCGGATGACGGCAGACGGTGGACGTCGTTGAAAAAGAGGAGAGTCGTATTCCGGGATGCGGGATGGAGAGAGAGTGAGAGAAATAGTAAAAAAAAGGAGAGGAGGGAGAGAAGGGGAAAGATACAAAACGTGGTGAGAATAAAGGAAGTTCGACCTGAAGAGGGAGGAACGATTAACAAAAGTTGCGAAAGAAAGAAAGTGCCCGAGAGGACAAAACGGGAAAGCATGACAGTGGAGGGGCTATGATGTAAACTACGAGCGAGGCAAGAATTGTTGGAGTGGAAGTGGACTACAAGAACAGGTCAATTCGGGCAAGTGCGAATGGGCTGGACCAGTAAAAAACAGTGCGTGGGCAGAAGAAGGCGCAGGGCACCGCACCCAGCCCATCAAGGCTCCGAGCCCCAAAAAGCAGACACAGATGGCCATGCTAGCTGGCGATCGCAACTGCCTTTTCAACTCTTGTACGCTGTCGACTAAATCATCGGATGAGGGAAAGAACGACGAGAACGGCAAGAGCGGACAGGAGCGACATGAGGAAAAGTCGAGAGTCTCCACTTGCCAGCAAATCGAGGTTCCTCCAGCTGGTTTGGCATGCTGGGAGTTTCCGATTCTCCTCGACTCAGGACAGTGATCGGCAGTTTTGATCTTTCCTGTTGCAGGTTCCGTCTCTCTCTCTATCTTGCCCAGCTGAGATCTCTCGGGCGGCTCCAACCCGTGAAAATGGTCTCACCGTAAGGCGGGCCGTCTTTTCACTGGTCTTTGTCTCGAAAAGTATCGCAAACTCACGATGCTTCCCACTGGAGCCACAGTGGGCAGAATTTGTGTCCGATTTCCTTTGAAGTCTCTCAAAGTCTTTTGACTTTAATGTCTTTTCTTGTTAGTGTGTCGATGGTATATATTTACTGGGCAAAGCAGCTACTTCCAGGCGCTCCTTCCCTCTTTCTTTCCTAGCTTGCCAGGTGGATAGCATGGTCTGATTAAGCGGGGGTGGGCTTTTTTGCCACGACCTGGAGAGGGGGAAAGAGGAGCAGAGACCGCTACAGAGCCTGAGAGGGAGTCGATTTGGGGGTGGCTGGCGGTGACGTCGCTCCTTTTCTACTTCGTCTCTCGTTTTCATGTCTTCTCGCCAGCACCAACACAATGTCGACGATCGCACCATTCGCATGCAGGGCCGATGCAGGGCAGAAATGCACAAGAAGCGCACAAGATAAGACCGACGACGCTACAGAACAGGGAACACACAGTAACGCCCTTCATGAAAACTTCATGTATATTACGAAATTACGAATGCTCCGTCCACCTGCACCGGCCCGTCGACTTTCCGTTTCGACGGTCGCCTTGGAGCTCACTGTAGCACAAGGCGCTATTGTAGCGAACTTGCGATAGATGTGCGACGGCGGGTCCCTGGGCCTTGGGATGACCAATTCTGCCATTGACCAGTGTTGGGAGCCCACATAAAAAAAGACGAAAGAGGGGGGACGTGAGGGACAAAAAGACGAAGACAAAAAGAAAAAACGAAGAACAAGGAAAACAAGACACTATCAACAACAAAAACGCATTTATCGAAAACCATCGAGCCACACTTGATCCTCAATGACGTTATTTGGCCATCTCTTTTTGTCTCAGTGGTGATCGTATCTGACACTGGGGTTTACACTGAGATTTACACTGAAAATTACACTGAGGAATCTTCTCATCCCATATCTCAAGAGAAAGCCGAATTGCCGTTCGAGGCCGGATCCTCACCGTGTCGGAGTATTTGTAACAATGTGTGCTGCCGGCCGCTTGAAATAATATGGCCGAGCATGAAGTGGTGAAAAGATGTGAAGCAAAAAGGGTACAAGGGCTGTGGCAGTGATGCGATTGGAATCGCATTTTACCCTTTTTCTTTTTGGGGAAACGTTTTGGCTGGCTGCATGCAGGAGCCCAGGGCCTGTATTGTACATCGTTGGTATGATGCAACCTGGAATACAGAATGCTGCGCCTGCAGATACAGTTGTTCTGAAGGAAGAGAAAGACATGCAACGGCCAGGCCGCAGGATGGTTCTCGGCCTGGTTTCTCAGAAGATCCATGTTGTCTAGAAGTTAGAACATGCTTCCAAAGTCTTCACTTGTGATGGTGTCTAGAACTTCTGATCCTCTTGTATCTCTCGATTCGACGACGATTTCTCTGTTTCGGGTGTAACCCGAGAGCAGTTCCCTATCTCAACTACTCAAGGGGTATACCGTATGACCTCATTTTCGAGATTCGAGAACGCGGGAGAGCCCTGGAGCTGGAGTCTCACAAGTTCCGTTCAGAGTTCAGAGGCAGTGTTGTCCCGCCCTCCATAACCGGGTGCCCAAACTGTCTGCGAGACATGGAAAAAGTGTTCTGTAGACCCTATTGTGTATATGTATATATTGGATTTCCAGTACATGTACGCCCATGAGCCTGTATTATGTTCCTGATTCTGTTGGCTCGGCTCGGGCACTCCCAGCGAGCCAAAGAGCGCGCATCCAACTCTGTCAGGTGGCGAAAAGCTCGAAAAGACCGCAACCACCACCTCTTTTGGCGGCGCGTTCAGTGCACCCAATTACTATTATCTCCTTCAATCCCTTCGACCACCCTTGATCCCCTACTAAATACCAAGTATTTGGAGAAAAGTCCCGTCCATCGACCAAGGCCGCACGGCTTTGCCGAGGGAGCAGACGGATGAAAACCCAGGGCAACGCGGCCTGTGCATTTCATAACATGTGGCAAGGAGGCTGCGACAGGGAATGTCGTCTATGCCCTATGCCACGACATCAGACACCATCCTCTAGATCCAAGTTGTTCGCACTTTGTTGTCATGATAGACATGCTGTTGTTTGTAAATGTGCCCTATGGGCTTGTCTTATGCCCAGATAAACAAATGCTGCCCAACCCAAATTTTTTGTTCTCATCCACTGGTACATATCTTCAAGAGCAAATCACCGCTGCCCAATCACTTCCTAAATACACTCCTTTTTTGCAAGATACAAAAAGACAACAGAGCAAAAAGACAACAGAAACCCATTTGGATTGGACACAGGAAATATGCTATGTATGAGAGCAACCTAAACTCTCTTTTACTTTCCCCCCTTTCCCTTGAAAACGCCGTCGCAACAGAGGAACAGAAAGGCCGGGGAGGCCCAATGGTAAGATGCACATAAAAAGAACGCTCAAAGGAAACACGACCCGCTGTACACCGATGTACACCCCACAGTAAGAAAATATTTCCCCCTTCCCAAGCCTTTGAATTTTCATAGATACAATCATTATGTCGTGGTTGCAAAAGTGACATCAAGGAGGAAGTAAGAGACAAGAAAAGGCGGAAAAAATACAACCGGCCAAGGCTCAACAATGGTTTCAAAAACAAAGGGCAAAATTAAAGGTGAAAATAAAAGGAATACCGGATTCCAGCTGGTTCACGGCCGCTATAGGTCGATCGCCATGCTGGTCGAAAAGGGCGAATCTGTGTCGACGCCGTTGTCGGCAGCTGCGGCAGCTGCTTTGGCTGCCTTTGCCTTGGAAGTCGTCTTGGCCTTGGTGCCTTCCGACTCGGCCTTTTCGCGCTCGCGCTGCTCCTTCTCCAGTTTGGTCATGCGAGGGCGGCGGTACGTCGTGCCGCCACGGGAGCCGGGGCCACCACCGCGACGTGTAGTACCAGTTGTGGTACGGCCGGCACCGGCTCGGGCACCACCGCGTCCTCCGCGGCTGCCACGGCCGCCACGCTTGGCAGGTGTTGAGGTTCTATGAATTGTTAGTATGCATAAAATAGTAAATATGAAATTCGTCGGAGGCTGGTACATACCCTTCTTCGGGCTTCTCTTCTTCGGGGACAAGAGGGCCAGAGTATACGAAGAAACCGTCACGGCTAGCGGCTGCTTGCTCTTCCCAGAGCATCTCCGAGTCGTCAACAAAGTCGTCGTCTCGGTCGTATTCGTCCTCCTTGAAGGTACGCTTCTTCCGCGCTGGTTTAGCGGGCGCATCATCAACACCACTGGCATTGGGGCCGGTATTGTTGTTGTTGTTGTTGTTATCGGCGCCGTTTTCTTCATTGCTGCCTTCATCGCCAGACTGCATGTCGTCCGTCATCTCGTCGCCTGATTCGCGGCCAGAGCCGTTTCTCTCAAGAGCAGCTGACGCGGCGGCAATGCGGAGCTTGCGGTCACGGTGCGCAGCAAGGCGAGGGTGCAGGGCATCCCAACCGAAACGATCCTCGGCCAGGCGCATAAAGTTGATGTATGTGTTGCTCTCGCCCTGGACAAGCGGGATGTGCAGCACAATTGAAGGAACGGCATTCTCTTCGCCAGGCAGAGCCTTTCCAAAGTCGAGAATCGACCGCTCGGGCTCGTTACCGGCAGCCGCATCCAGAACAGCCAGCGCACCCACATTGTCAACCTTCGTAGCTGACAGCTTGGGAGACGAGGCGGCGCTCTTTGCGCCCCGTTCTTGCTGGAGAATGGAGGCGAACTTCTTGATGTGCGGAGCGTTGTTGGCAGGGCCCGTCGACTCTGTGCCCGACATAACAACGTCCTCAGAGGTCGTCGACGTCTTGGGATCGGAAGCCTTGGCATCGGCTGTGGCATCGGCCGAGGCATCGGGAGAACTAGGCGCCGAAGCCTCTGTACCTGCGCCAGGCTTGCCATTCGATTTGGCAGCCTTGGCGGCAGTCTTTGCGGTGGCCTTTGCAGTCTTGACCGCAGCCTTGGCAGCTGCTGCCGCTTTCTTCTCTGCTGCCTTCTCAGCCGCCTTTTCGGCCTTTTCGGCCGCCTTTTCCGCAGCTTTCTCCGCCTTCTCAGCGGCTTTCTCAGCAGCCTTTGTCGATGCAGACTTGGTAGTCGTTGCCTTGGCTGCTGCAGGAACTGGTGGCGCAGGCGGCGGCTTGCTACTCGACTTGCTCTCGTCGTTCGTCTCCTTCTTTGCGGCTGTCTTTGACTCCGAGGCGGTAGCCGCATCTGAGGGCGGTCTCGAGGCGTCCGTCAAGGAGGACATCAGTGCCATAGGCGGCGTCGCCTCAGTATTTGCGGATGCGGTCTTGGACATGGGTGCTGCCTGGGGAGAAGGCTTTGTTGACGACACCGGCTGTGGCGGAGCGAAGGTACTCATTGGCGGTGCCGGCGATGGTGACGGAGGGAGGGAGGGAACGTTTTCGCGATACCGGGAAGAAGGCGGGACATTGGATGTCGTTGCAGCGGCAATCGACATGGTGGGTGGAGACTGTTGGCTAGCAACTGCAAAGTGTCCCACGGGTGAGCGGGCATGTGATGAAGGTGCCGGGTCCACGAGGCTCGCAATCGATGGCGATGCGCTGGCACGGTTTGTCGTCACGTGAGAAGGTGCGCGAGGAGAGCCCAGAGGGCCGGTGCCGTAAGGGTCGCGCGATACCATAGTACCACGAACAGGGTCGTACGTCGAAGACCGGACAGGATCATAGCTTTGGCCAACGGATCGGACAGGCGTAGTGGATGTCGGAGTTGGCTGGGATGGACGCGGCGGGGAGTCGTCGGCATTCAAGATGCTCATCATAGAACTAGGATGCTCACGCTTAGGCTTGTCCATCATGCTCAGCGGGGGCTGGCGCGGCTGCTGGTGTAAGATGGCAGACGGACCAAGGGAACGGGGTGCTGGGCGGGAGTCGATATCCATGCGCATAGACGTCAACTCGAGCTTCGGCTCAAAGTGCATGTTCGCCGATGATGACCGCGAAAGGCTGGTCGAGCCAATAGTGTCGCTGGCATCGGAAGTAGCGGTGCGCTTTTTGCGAGGGATGACGGGTGCGTTCGGGTCCTTGGGCTTACGGGGCCGCTTTGGCTTGGCCGCCTCGACGCCAGATCCTGATGCAGTTGCAGCCGCATCGGACATTATGGAATTTGTTCCATCGCCAGCCTTCTTTGCGACGGTGGTGCCTGGCTTCCGGCCTGGCTTCTTCCTGGGTACGCCATCCTTTGTCAGGCGGACACCGCTTAATGAGAAGAGTTCTGGCATCTGGTTAGAGTGTTGTGGGCTTTGTTGGGAAGCCATTGTGAATCGGGAGGCGGTGGTCGCGTTGTAGGAGGTGCGACGCTGGTCTGGTCTAGGGGGCGAGCCGGGGTCGGACGGAGATCCGGAGGGTAGAGAAGATAGATCAGGCGAAGAGCTGTATTGAAGTGTTGACATATCCAGGCCGCGGTTCGGAGTTGCCATACTAGAGCTGCTGCTGCCTCTCGCGAAAGCACTGCGCAATCAGAGACGCGACGCGGACAACTACTCCGAAGCTGCCTGCGATTGCGTTGACGTCAGTTGACGTGGCCAACGGTGGTGACCAAAAAACCAAGAGTGTTGATAGCCTTGTTGCCAAAATGCAAGCTCCCGGATAAAAAAAGCTGCAAAAAGGCGCAAAAAGGTGCCCAACAAGGACCAGCTTGTTTCGCTAAACGCGAAAACGAAACAGTGCGCGGACTGCGTAGAGCGTTTGGCGTTGTCGAGATTTGGTGATCTTTAGCGTGGGCCAATCAGAAGCGAGGATTCCGCAGGGTAGGTGTCGTAGTTCGGCTTCGTTTCAATCGATCTTCGCCAGGTCACTTTTCTTTCGCTTTGCCGTTCAAAAATCGCAGAAAAAAATCTCCGGTTATTTGCAAATGGCGAGAAAAGAAGGTCCAAAGAGAGAAGAGGGTACGGGATTGATGGAGATATAATGCGTGATGATAATATCGTTCGATAATCGAATAATAGATGCGGTAGTAATCGTGATTGAAATAAAGCGACGAAAGAAAATGTCGATTTAGTAGTGGTGTTGGGTGCGGAGGTGGCCAGAAGATGTTGGTGTTGCTGTTTTGGGAATTGCGGTGTTGCAAATGAACTTGCGAATAGCTTCAAAAAGAACAGGCAAACATCGATTTTGGTGGTTGTGGTGGTGTAGAATGCCCAAAATTAGCCTCAGCGTGGTAGCGTGGCGGGTGGAAATGGCGTGGAATCTAACGCGGCCGAATTGTGCGCATCGAATGGCGATATTTTGGCGATGGTATCGATGCGAAAAGGGTTTCGAAACGATGAGCGAAAGAAGCCAAAAAGAAGTCGAAAGAGGCCAAAAATCGAACTTTTGCGTGGTGTTTTGGTATGATGAAAGGAAGAAAGAGTTGGTGATAGTTGCGTGGAAGAGGGAGAAAAGAGAAAGGAGAAAAGGGCAGGTAAAATGTGGTGAGAGGGGCCCAAAAAAAGACGAGAAAAGGAAGGCAAGGGGAAAAGGGAAATTAAAAGAGAAAGCGCGAATATGAAAGGGGGCATGAGTCGGGAATGGCAAGGAAGGGGCGTGGGGACGAGCTTCGTTTTGTGAGAATCGAAGGCATGAGTGTCGAGAAAGGAAAGGAAGGCACGAGCGGAGCACGGAATCCAAAATGAGAGACAAGAAGAGACACGACGGACGAGGGAAAAAGGCAAGAGTAGAAAAAGGACGACAATAGGAGAGGGGAATGGAGGTAATACAACACGTCAAGAGGAAAGAGGACGGGCGGAGGCGAAAGACGAAAGCGAAACGACGGGATGGGACAGGATAGGAAAGACAAACGAGCAAAGGAAGGAGCGAAAGGGCGAACACGACTAGCACGACGGCAAGAGACTTCATGGAACAGGCAAGAGCATCAGAAACGGGAATGGGAAGGAACGAGGAACGAGGAAAAGAAAATCGGGGCACGCAAAGGCTTGCATCGACCAACAGGTGACGAGAAGGGGGAAACAAGGGCATCAGGCGAACAAACGGGGGCCAGGGCCATGCGAGGGAAACACACAAGCCGCATCCGTGGTCTAGACGTGGAGACGGGGATGACGAGGGGGCATCAGTGATCAGAGTGATCAGAGTGACCAGAGGCGCATCGTCTCACGGGGGAGGAGCGAGCGTCACTTTCAATCTACAATTGCTACGGGGTACAGTATTGGACAAGACATGCATGTTGTTAGACTGGCGGGCGGTTTCCCAAGGGCACGTTTTTAGATTTCCGCATACGCAGGGGGCACCAGCGGAGTAAGGCCGGGTAGAGAGAGAATAAGAAAAGAAGGGAAGAATCAGCATCGAAAAGACTGGGCATGAAGGCAAAATATTACAAAGTGCAACGAACAAGGGGTGGAGATATGTCGTAAAAAGAACCAAGGACAAGCACAAGGCCGCAATTGTCAATGATCCTTTGGCGTTGTTTCGTCGGCAAGCGTGTTGCAAAAGAGAGCGGTGGTGCTGAAAAGCTGACTCCGGTTATGGGTTCGCACGTTTGTAACGTGTAATGTACGGTCTTGCAGAATTACGCTGGCATTTCCTCTTGCTGTATGGAGTATTTGCGTGTCGCAATTCGCAGGTGGTCCAGAAAACCCAAGTTCACTCAAAAAAGGTATGAACGATGGTGGAGGGGCGTGGCAGGCAGAATCAGGCAGGGGGGTGTGCACAATCGTTTACGACATCAAGTTGCTGACAGGCCGACACTACTGATAAAATGGGGACAGGAAACGGCAGCTGGGAGGCAGGTACCTCCAGGCGGGAAATACGGAGGAATCTACGCGGCACGGGGAAGGAGGGAGAATTACGACGTGCTGTTCTGCAGAAGGCACGGTGATGGCAGAAAGAAGGCGGGTGTAGCAGGTGTTCTTGGGGAAAGGGGAGGGGTGGACAGCAGGGCATTTGGTCAATTAATTTGTGGTGTATTTGGTGGTCTTAGTATTGTATTGCTGTTTTCGTCATTTTCCCCATTAAATTTGAATTTTCTTTTATTTGTCTGTTTTTCTTTATTGCCACGGCCGGTTCCAGACGACCAACCGACGTGGGGAAGGCGCGAAGGACAGCGTTGTGCGTGTGCACCAGACGGTGGTAAGGTACAAGTACTTGCTGTACCTCGGCGCAGTACTAAAGATACATTGCAGCGCGTGTACCGCAACCCATCCCTTACCCGCCGTGTGGGCCCGTGCCAACCACGTCTGTGCAAGCGTGCGGCAGGTTTAAACAGGGGTGCGTCTGAATGGGCTTCTCCAATTGTTCTTTCCTTCCGTGCCCAATTGCGGTGCGTTTGATGCGACGCAATCAGGAAGCAGCGATCAATCCAAAAACTTCTGTCGCTCTGTGCCTTCCACCCCGAGGTTTATTTGAGAAGATGTCTTTCGGTTCATGGTTCGGATGGCCGATTGCGAGAGCGATCCAGGATTGAACCTTTTTGCACGTGACCAGGATGGGTTCAATCGGTTCAGCTGGAAACGAAAGCGAGAAAATAACGCACTCGTAGGACCAAAAAAGACAAAACAGTGCGCACTCAAATGAAATGACAAACGTTCGTAAAACGGGGCCCATTTCGAGTCTGCAAAACTGCAACAAAGCTGAAAAGTGACAACTGAACTGAAAACGCAAAACGCATAGGCCAAAAATGGAACACCGGGAGCGGCCCCTTATCAAAACGAAACACAGAGCCGCCACGACCGGCTGTGATTGGCTGCCCGGGCCCCCCAACTTGGGACGATTGGAGAATCTCTGGTCAAGGTTGCTGATATGGATCGACGCTAATGCACAATTGGTCACGTGCATTCGGGTTTAAGCCACAACCTTATTTACCTGTTCCTGTTGCAATGTCAGTGGCGGTGCAAATTTTGGCGGCGGACCCCACTTTATGACGGCAGCCTTCTCTGACATTCGGAAAAAGGACCAAAGAGGCGACAAAAATTAGGTGACGAAAAGAAGAGACAACTCTGCATCGTCGCAGATACAACACGTACACGAATCATGGACGGCTCTTTGCGTGTTCTCGACATTCAGGAGAAGGAGGTCGGTGCCGCCAAGGCCCCCTCCTTCCCAGCACCACGATCCACAGGCTTTCCAGAGCCCAAGAAACGGGCTCGTTTTGCCTCTGCATTCAAGCAGCAGAGACAGGCAGCCGCAGCAGGAGTCGAAGCAGACGCACCGAGACCGAAACCCAAGTTTGGCCCTGCCCCTCCTCCACCCTCCGAGCCCTCCGAACCCTCGGCTTCCTCCTCTTCCCGACCTCCTGCACCGAAACAACAGCAAAATGCAGCCTTTGACGAAAAGGCCGGCATTGACCGCGAGAATCGCGAGATGCTCAACAACATGGCGCCCGACGAGATTGCCCAGGCTCGTAATGAGCTGCTGTCAAACCTTGACCCAGCCCTGCTGCAAATACTACTTCGGCGGGCCAACTTGGACGACGGCAGCAACGCTCGCTTGCCAGGCGAAGAGCTTTCACAACCAGAGCAGGCAACTGCACCGCCGCCGCCCGAGATCAAGGTGGAAGACAGCAGTGAAGCAGTCAGTGAGGAGCCCAAGGAGTCCAATGAGCCCGAGGAGCCCAAGGAGCCCAACGATGCGGCAAAGCCCAAGAAGAAGGTCATGTTTGCTACAGTTGAGGATGTAGAGGACCAGGACGACAAACCCAAGGCAGCAGCCCGCAAGTCGGGTGACGATAAGGTCTTTGCAAACGATGAGGCCCCGCCGGGTGCAGACAACCTGGCACCCATCTCTTCTCCAGACAAGGCTGCCCGGGACCATGATCATGACCACAACCATGAAGGCCATGAAGGCCACGACCACGACCACGACCACGGCTCCGTACACTTTCCCCACGCCCCCGCCGTACCCGATCTCGACCCCAACGACCCAGACTTCCTCGAGCACTTGCACACAAAATACTTCCCCAACCTGCCCGCCGACCCTGCCCGTCTTGCCTGGATGGCGCCCATCCCCACAGCCGACAGTCCTGCCGACCGCGAGTCCCCATACTATCCCGGCCAGGAATCGCTGGCCGTGTCGCAGCTGCGCTTCGATTTCCGCGGCCGCCTAATCCCGCCGAAAACGTCGCGCGAGATCCCCGTGACAAAGGGCCTGCACCACCACGGTGTGGCGCCCGAGGCGGCGGGGTACACGATTGGCGAGCTGGCACGGCTGGCGCGGAGTGCGGTGCCGTCGCAGCGGTGTGTGGCGTTCCAGCTGCTGGGCCGGCTGCTGTACCGGCTGGGCAAGGGCGAGTTTGGCGGCAGTGGCAGCGGCGAGACTGGTGTGGGTATGGGCTCGGCCGTCGACGAAGCCTCGAGCGATCCGCGGGTGCAGCTGGCTCAGGGTATTTGGCGAAGTCTGACCGAGGGCCGGGTGCTGGATACGCTGCGCGAGGCGGCCAGCATGGAGGAAGGACAGGGCCACCGTGGCAGCCGGGCGTATGCAATTGAGGCGATCTGGCTGTACGAAAAGGGCGGCTGGAAAGAGCGGTGGCAGGGGCGGTAGAGAGAAGGCGAAAAGCGAAAGCAATTTAATGACCAAGTGTACGATCCAAACCAACTCTATAGACATGAAGTACTTACAGGCTGCAAGATGAGTACAACCAACCATTATCACATTTTCTTAATATTTTGTCCATATATGAATATTCTTCTATTCTTTTCTTTCATTACCATGCAGCTATAGAGAATAAACAAAAAATGTAGGATTGACAAACGTTATAAAGCAAAATGTAAAGCTAAGGACAGAGGCGGGAAACAAAAACACCTTGCTTTTCAGAGGAGAAAAGGAAATCAAAAAAAAAGAAAAATACGATATGAAAAAGGCTCCCCGTCTAATCTAGAACAGACCCAACAGATCGTCGTTACCGCCCCCACTCTGCTGCTGTTGTTGCTGCTGCTGCTGGAGCTGTGCACTGGGCGGTGATGGCGCACTGGCAGCGCTGGCACCGCTCAGGTCGAGGCTGCCGAAGCCGCCGAGGATATCGTTCATGCCAGGAGGCGGTGCGGGCGACGTCGTGCCGCTGCCTGCTGCCGGTGGTGCCGCATCAAACAGGCCCATCATGTCGGCGATACCGCCAGGGTTGGTCGGCGCAGGCGAGGCCGACGACGGCGGAACGGCCGGGCTGCCTGTACGGTCGGGCGTGCCGGCCTCGGCCGAGGCGGGTGCGGCGCCGTCAAAGTCAATGTCCAGCAGGTTCTCGACGTTGTTCTGGGGTGGGGCGGGACCGCCGTTAGCGGCGGCGGCAACAGCAGCGACAGACGCGGCAATGGGGTTCTCGGCGGCGTCCTGGCGCTGCTCCTGGATGGCGGCGCGCTGGATCTCGTCGGCGCCGAAGCGGCCCTTGCCGACAAACGACTCTGGGGGCTTGTGGTAGACCGAGGCGAGCGTCGAGAGCTCGGCGAGCAGCTGCTCGAGGAGGGCGGGCGGCAAAGAGGTCATGGTGGTGGTGATGGCGGGCTTTTGCGACAGCACAATCGACTTGGCGACATCGAGGTCGCCCGACAGCAGACGCCAGTAGACGTAGGCACGGTCGCGAATGTCCGGGTTGTCGTTTTCGGCGGTGGCCATTTGCAGGACGCGCTGGACCAGGGACTGGTTGGCGCTGGGCTTCTTGAGGAACAGCTTGACGACGGCCGTCAGGATCTGCAGCTGAGTCTGGGTGAATTCCTCCATGAAGCCGTCAACGAAACCCGTCAGGATATCGTCGGCGTTGCTGATCTTCTCGGCGTACTCGCCGACAATCCATATTAACGAGCCGCGAGCATTGGCCTCGTCGAGCTCGTCAATGTGCTCGACAATCGACTTGATCACGCCCTCATAGCCAGGGTACTTGCGCAGGATGTCCTTGATGACAATGACAACCTCCTGGACGACATAGTTGACGTTGGTGGCCATGAGATCGACGAGAGCCGTCACACACTTCTCGCTGGCGTTCTCAATCTTGATGGCAACCTGGCCAATCGCCTTGATGGCGCGGCGCACAAAGTCCATGTCGACTTCGAGCGCATACTCCTTGAGCTCGGCCAGCAGCTGCTCAAAGTTCTTGTCGTTGGCAATGCGGACCATAATCTCGAGCTTCTGCATCTTGACGTAGGGCGGGTCGTTGTACTTGCAGAAGAAGACGCGCATCTCCTTGCTCAGAATGTCGGGCTTGGCCTGCAGCAGCAGGTCAATGTTGCGCAGAGCGACGTACTGCACCTCGGGCGCGCTGGCCACGAGCGTCACTAGGGGCGGGGCCATCTTCTTGAGGTACTGGCGCACGAGCTCCGGGTTGATGGTCTTCATATGGATAAACACAACCTTGACGGCAGCCAGGACGACACTGGGGTTGACGTGCTGGAACTGGGGCGCCACGCGCTCGCAAATGTGCTCCGACTCCTTGACGTCCTGGGGCGGGTAGTCGGCGAGCGTGCTGAGGATGGTGACGCGGCCCCACTCGGTGCACTCGTTCAGAGCCATGAGCAGCTTCTTGAGGGTGGTCGGCGTGACAATCAGGGCGTGGGTCTCGGGGGCCGTCTCGGTGATTTCTGACAGAGCCTGGACAGAGTTGGCCACGACCATGGGGTTGGGATCGCCAATCAGCTCCTGCAGAATCTCGATGAAGCCGTTGTCGATGCACATGGCCGGGTTGAGGTCGAACAGCTTGGCGACGCAGATGGCGGCGGTCTTGCGGACGTAGGGCGACTCGTCGCGCAGGGTCTTGCGGAGCGGTTCCTCCATGTAGTCGACCATTTTGTCTACGCGGATGCAGCCCATTGTGCGGATGGCGAGGGCGCGGATCAGCGGGTTGGGGTCTTCCGAGTCCTGGACGAAGGTGTTGACGGCCAGAATACACAGGTCGGGGTGTGATTTTGCGTAGTTCCTGGTCTGTTAGGCGAGGCTTTATGGCAAAAATAGGGAGAGACAGAGTCCAACTCACATTAGGTACAGATAGACCAGCTTCTTCTGGTCGAGGTCGCCCGTTGCAATGTTCTTGAGCACATCGGGGAACAGCGCCGACACGTCCTTGCCCAGCGTCATGGCCATGATGGTTTTCTGGATGGCCTCCTTGCGCTCAAAGGCGTATTGCGAGACGAGGCCGGCGCGGAGCTCAAACGTCTCGCCCTTGCGGGGGACGGCAAACGCCCCGCGTATGCGGTTGACGGCCTGCATTGTGTGGTCTGGGGGAGGTAGATGTTGGTCGGTGAGAGTCTGGGAGGTGGAAGGGAGGCTCGTCGGAGAGTCGACGGCCGGAGGTCGAAGAGAGGTCGAGGAGGTCGAGGAGGAGGACCAGGAAGAAGAAAGGGGGGAGGTGGGCAGCCCAAGCTTCGTGTCAATTCGAGCTCCCACAATCAATGTCGTCGGGACCTGGACAAGTGCCGTGGGCGAGGTCGACTCTGGAAAATGATGCTGCCTTGCGAGACAGGGGTGGGATGTGATGTGGCGGTTAAGGTTGTGGTGATTGTCTTGGTCTTGGGAGGTGGAGGTCTCAGTATTGAGTTTGGACTATGGACAGGACACGGTGAGGGTACTGAGGCCTCAGCTTAGAGAGGCCACAGAATAACAAAAGCGGCAAGAGGGGCCTAGCGGCCTGTGGAAGTCCAGGCTCAGGGACAGAACATTGGCGGGCAGGCGCTACGCTGATTGGGCATGTCGCCCCTCAATTAGCGCAGCTCAGGGCCTGAGACACTACAGATTGGCACTCAGATGGCAGGCGGCAGAATAATTCTGGTGAAATGGCTGGCTGGCCCCTGGAGCTCTGTATCGGTTTCTGGTGGCGGGGGAGCGCACGTGACTGTATTTTGGTGTTATTTGCCCCTTCACCGACGTCTTCCCTCGACCTCTGTCAACATCAACACAACGCCACGCAGAGGAAAGGAGTACTGGCTCCCAGCAAGGCTCTAATACAATGGTAAGTATCGGTTCTCACTGACTCTTATAGAGGCCCGCAACTCTAACAACAGCAGGCTAGCTTCCCCAATCTGCGGCGTCTCTTCATCGAGGCCAGAAACGACGACGAAGAGCGAGAAGTTTCTCGGAGAGCAGTAAGTTGTATTGAGCTTTATTGCGAGTTTGAAGCTCCCTGCATGATGTCTAACATACGTAGTTCTACAATGCTGTCCTCTTCATGAGCTCCGTGGCTGTGTTCAGCTTGTTTGCGCAGCGCATGAATGCCGCCAAATAATCACGATGAAAGTTGAGATGCGTATGAATACAGCTTCGTCTCATATTATGAGTTTGATATCCATTCATATTACTAGCTCGCCTTGAGTAATATCACACAGCCTCCCATATGGGCAGACCGCAGTTTTCCGCCTGGAACTATATAACGCCGGAAAATCAAATGAACTCGGATCGGACGAAATGAAGAAAAACAGAACATGAACGCATGAACGCCAGAAAAACATCCACCCGCCGCCCATCCCTTTGGTCCCTTTTTGAATTATAATACCTCTCACATTACTTTCTTTGCACTCGACATCACTCCGAATCGCTTTCGCTCTCTGATCCCAGGAATGCTAGATCACCGAACCGGCTTCTTCTGCCTGTCGTCTTGGGAGCGTCGTCGTCGTCGTCGTCGTCATCTCCGTCGTCATCCTCCTTGCCGGCACTCTTCTTAGAAGCGCCGTTCTTAGTGGCATTTCCGTCTTCGCCATCTTCTCCGCCATCCTGCTCGTCGCCTTCGCCCTCCTCTTCCTCCTCATCATCGGAGCTCTCTTCTTTCAACGACTTCTTGGGTGCCCGGCTCCGCGACGCCCGTCCGCTGGTCGAGTGTAAACCCCAGCTACGGTCCATCTCTTGCACAGCTTCCAGGTCGGCCTCGAGCTCGCGTCTCTCTTTGATCTCGCGCGCCCGCGACTCGGAAAAGCGGCCGTCCATGCCGATGTCGCGCAGCATCCCCCGCAAATGGCGGATCTTGGCCTTGCTGTCGTCGCCGTAGTTCTTGAGCTCGAAAGCCCAGATCTTGCGCACGCCGCACTTGACGAGCTGGCTCTGGAGCTTCTTGACTTCTGCATCGTCGGGCGAGCCGGACGTGGCAGCCCCAGAAGAAGCGCCGCCCTTTTTGCGCTTCGGCGGCGGATCGTCAATGACAGACGACAAGGAGCTGTCTGAGCCGTTGCCGTCTTCGTCGCCGGCCTTTCTCTTCTTTTGCTTTGGCTTTGGCTTTGGCTTTGCCTGCGTCTTCGCCTTTGACTTGCCCTCGCCCTTCTTGGCCCGCTTCCTTGGCGGTGTAATGTCAATGACCTCGGACATTTCGCTCTCGTCGTCGTTGTCGCCGTTCTTGTCGTCCCCCTTGACGTCCTCGCTGACGAGCTCGCTGAGAGGTGACGAGGCGCCAGACTCGGCGAGAGCGGCAACAGCCTTGCTCTTGGGTTTGGCCGCAGCCTTGGTCTTTGCCTTGTTCTTTTTGCGCGGGGCCTCTTCTTCAGAGTCGTTGTCGTCCTCGTCTAGGCCATCGTCGTCATTATCGTCCGATGTCGGCGCATCGCTAAAGTCTTCGCTCGCGTCTTCCTCGTCGTCGAAATCGTCTTCAGAGTCGTCCATATCGTCGTCGTCATCGTCATCAGAGTCCACAGTCCTCCGCTTCTTCTTGGGAGCTGCCTTTTTCTTTGGCGCTGCCTTCTTCTTGGGTTCTGGCTTTTCCTTGGCAGGTTTGGCTTTCGGTTTCGCGGCGGGCTTCTTTACTTCCGGCTCGGCTTCGACTTCGGCTCCGTCCTCGTTGTCGTCTTCATTGTCAGCCTCGGCGATCAGTTTGTTCTGTAGCGAAAAGCAGTTAGTATTGTGATAATCAAATTGTGATAATCAAATTGTTTGTATTGCCCTGTCCCTGGGAACGTACCGCCGCCTCTTGAATAATGTCCTTGCTCCTGGCCTTCCACTCCTCCGACTTGAAGAAGCCGTCCTCCAGGCCGCGCTCTGCTTCGACGTGCTTGCGCACATTGTTGACCGTCATGGAGTTGCGATCCGACTCGAAGATGGTCTTGGCCGCCGCCCTGAGCGCATCCTCCAGTTCTGCCATGATGTGGGGGGTGTGTAAGCTTGAATGTGAAAGGATTCCGTGTTGTTTGTCGCATTCACAATCAGACGTGGTATACAAGTCGAACGTCGCAAAGGAATTCAAAGAATCACACTCTGCAGCAGCGTCGCAAGCTACCACGACAATGTGGAGACGGAGAGACGAAAAGAGGTGAGCTGTGTGCTGGAGCTGGGAGGGGGCAATTGGATTGGAAAAGTCGCGTCTCCTTGCGCGTGACGGAAGGAGGTGCACGCGCCTCTGGCAAATCGGGATGAAATGGGACAGAGGAAAGAGCGGGGCCAGCTCTGCCACCAAAACGGAAGGCACCTGGGCACCTTGAGATCTGGGGAAAGTCACACAACGCCGGCCACGTGACCATTGCTCAAGAGCACAACATCGTCAACAACGTCCCGATGATTGACGGTTGACTGGTCCTATTTTGTTTTTGAATCGGTTTCCATAAGTTGAATGTCAACGTATTGTACAGGGACTACTACTGGCGCAGTGTCCGCAGTCGCGACTTGACACATGCAAACTCACAGGCCGTCTCATATTAAGCTAGATAGAGTCGTGTACGACATACTGACTAAGACTTGGACTTACAATAGTCTGGTTTGTTATGTTCAGATCTCCTTCCCATCGTTTGTTGCTTTTGGTACGTATATAATTTCATTGTTGATATTTAAATCCATGTTATCTCCAATTCGTTCTTGTATGTACTCATGTTATATCTACTCATTCATTTCTTTATTATTATTTTTCTGTATTTTCTTCTTCTTCTTTTTTTTTTTCATAATTTTTAAAGCAAAATAAGCTTTTCCTAGACAATCTTTAAAACACTTTCAAGTCCGATGAAGTAGTCATCCGATGATATCTTGTCCCCACGCTCATATACAGCCAACGGGAAGATGCATGTATCTTTGAAGATCCCAAAACACAGCCAAAGCTTTGCCAATAGTGGAAAATCCATATGGGCACTTTCTTTCATTGACCTTAGACTACATGTCTCGCCCTATTTTACAATTGGACTTGAAGGTTGTTCCGTCTTATTTGGTATGATCTTGCAGTACAACCCCGGTGACTCACTAATTACTGATACGAACTCGAGAAATGAGGCTCTCAGGCACTTCCTTGAGTAGCGTGTGGCAGTGGCGAGACCAGTGATTGGGGGTTGTTTGTTCAACATCTTTTTGGTCTCTCGATTTTCAACGGCATTTCTGGGAACGGTTTAGCCTTTAGGCAATGGCTGAGCGGGGGCGGTGCTCTGGGGCAGGTCCTCAAAGGCAGGTTCTCTGGCAGGTTCGTGAAAAGTGGGGGTCGATTCACGGGCCAAAGTTCCAGTGGTTTGTGTTCACGACAGCGCAACAAGCATGGGATGATGCAGGGAAATGCAGCACGGTGTAGTCTCAAAAGAGGATAGTTGTTGTGGGTGTGCGAGTCCATTTTGACATCATTTATTTTCTCAGCATCAATTGTATTTGTTTGTGCTTCAACTTACTCACTTTCACGCCTCTCAGGTCCAGTTCTTTTGTTGATTTCTTGATCGTTTCTCGTTGTCCTTCCAGTGACTCAATGGAGAGCTCCTTTTGAACACAGCTGCGCAGTCACCAAGCCGGGAAGGTCTCCACTAGCCGCCATTGCCCATCTTTCACAGGCCACAGCACACAGCACAACCCTTGTGATTGAGGCCACCAGGGTGGGTCGTTTTGTCTAAGCTGCTCCTCCTCCTTCTTCGCGATTGGCAAACGGCGAGGCAACAAGGCTGAAGGCAAGCCAGACAGCCAAAGAGAAGCGAGACTGTGGGAGTCTTTGACAAAGGACGGAGTGACTTGGCATGCATCGAACCAGACAAAAAAGCGGAGGAAGCAAAAGGAGGGATGTGACGAGTTGCAAGTGATGGCGTGAAAGAGTGAAAGAGTGAAAGCAGCAAATTATATATTAAACTGGCCCGTGGCTGCCTAGCAATTGCGCAGAAAGAGAGACTCTTATCATTTTCATCTTTTCATCTTCTTCATATCTCATTTCTCATTTCTCATTTCTCATTCTCATTTGTTCGATTATTTTTCCTTTCTCTGTATATTTTGCATCTTCAATTTTACATCTTTATCACTTGATACCTCAGCATTCTCGGATTCAACAAAAGCGTGTCCTTTCGCCGTCTTTTCCCATTCATCTTTTCCCACCTAATCAACAACACTTACCATTAGTGAATATCCCGTTTGCATTCAGGAAGCAGCCTTTTGATACCCTCTTCGATCTCCGAGAACTTTACTTGATATTGGCCCTTTGTTCGACATACGCCTGAACACACGTATTTTATCGACCACGGCGGCAGAACAGCTTAGACTCAGCGCTTCCCTTTATCTCTCACCATCTATTCCTCTATTTACCTCTGTGATCACAACAAACTAGACGCATTCGACATAAGCACAGTCAAGATGGATGTCAATCTCAAGGCCATTACTCTTTGGCCGGAGCCTACACCCAACAAGGGCATCTTCAAGCTGCCATGGGAGACCCGGCAGCGGATCTACGAGCTCTGTCTGATCCAGCCGGTGCGGTATGAGCGGATGCACAATGCCGACTGCAAGTACATTGTCACAGACGTAGGTAGTCCCGGCCCTGACCCCATATCTTCGTCGAATCTTGTGCTCACAGTACACAATATAGAGTCACACTTGTGAACGGCCACCGTTTGTCGACGAGAAATTCTTCAGCTCACCCCCGCGAACCTGCGCTTGCTCAAAGCGCCACAGCCTGAACCTCCTGCTCGCTAACCGGCAAATCTACCGCGAGGCGGCGCCCGTTCTCTGGTCGCGGAATACGTTTCATTTTTCGGAGTTGCGCAAGTTCGCCGACGAGGTCGGCAAGAAGCTGCGTCCGGCGCACCGGCTGATGCTGCGGCATCTTTCGATTGTGGTGTACAGCGACGACTCGATCCCCAACAACAACCACGTGAGCTTCGCGTACCACCGGGTGTGGGAGACAATCCTGCAGTGCAACGGCCTGCGCACGCTGGAGTTCAGCCATGTCCTGTGCCAAGGCCAGGCGCTGGAATGGTCGCGCATCCACAAGCAGCTGCCACAGCTCGAGTCGTTCCGCATGGTGTCGCTGATGGCCTACCGTGTGCACCCGCGGATCGACCAGAGCGAGCCCTTGGTGGGTGGGGGTGCTTTGTGGCCAACAAGCCGTTCTCCAAACAACAACAGCGACGACGACGACGACACGATCTCTGACTCGGATTCGGACTCGGACGACGACGGATTTGTCCCCTTTGCTGATGCCGAGCCGGCACCGCCTCCGCCTCCACCCGGCGAGCACTACTTGGTGCTCCGCCCGTACCTGGCAGGCTACAACAACTACTACATCCGCGACGTATCTCGGACGCTGTGGTTCAAGACGGGTATTGATATCGATCTCGACATGATTGCGAAGCCGTCGTTTTGGCTGGGGTCATTGGTGCCCACGCCCGAGCCTGTGCCTGACCAGTACGCCGAGCTTGTTCGCAACTTTCGCACGAATTTCCTGGTGCACGTGCGCCACCAGATCGCCAAGCTGCCCGAGGCCTGGGCCCGCGACTACCCGCCGCCCCAGCCTTACCGCGCCCTGCCTCGTCGCCCCCAGGGCCAGTATGTCCTCTACGGCTCCGAAGACCCCGATGACTTCCGCGCCACCTGGGACCCCGAGTACGGCAACTGCCTGCACCACAAGGACGCCATCCGCCGTGTTGCCGAGCGCATCCCGGCGCACATGCGCGACGGCCCTGCCTACGAGACCATGACGCTGCGTGACGGCCGCACGGTCACGATCCAGATCCTGGGCCTGCCCATCTCCCGAGAGCTGCGCACGGCGCGTTTCCGTTCTCGCATCCGCTCGCTGCGCGCCAAACGTGCCGCCGGCGAGCTGACCGAGCAGGAGGCGGCCCTGGAGCTGGAGATGCAGGAGCGCCGCGCCGCCAGGCACCAGATGTTGCGGCAAAGCGCGGTCCGGGATGCATCGCGCGAGATGGCCTACCGGCAGAAGCGCAACACGGAGCGCGAGCGCGAGCGGGCTCTCGAGGTGCGCGTGGCGCGGGCCGTGGAGAAGGCACGTGTGGAACAGAACCACAACGAGGTCGTGGCTCAGCGGCTGGCAGCGCGGAAACGTGGCGGCAGCAGCGGATCGCACGATTCCCACGAGGGCGCCCCACACGGCGCAAACAACACCAACGACAAGGGCGAGAATAAGAACAAGAATAAGAACAAGAAGAGCGACGATGACGACAACGACGACGGCAACGAGTCGAGCGACGAGAGCGAGAGCGACAGCGACGAGGAGGACAACAACAAGGCTGTGCGGCGGCAGCAGATCAAGGCCGCCCGAGCGCGTTCTGGTGGAAAGAAAGGCCCCAAGAACAAGAAGCAGGGCCGCCTTGTTGGCGGCAAGGCATTGCGGCACGATGCACGCGCCGAGATCACGCGCTGGATGCGGAGCGGCGACTATGACGATTGAATTCGAATAGTAGTGGTTGTTGTTTGTATGAGTACGGTACGATTATGAATAATGTCAATAAACAAGCCAGCACAAGGCGCCTTAATTTTGTGTACGGTGCACTGTCGTCTGCTCCTTCCATTTTCGCGTCCAAATATTATGTGCCGCTCTCTACCGTCATTTTGGCCGTTTGAGCCAGTCAACACCGGTCCACGGGTCCGCAACACGGCATACCGTCGCGTCCCAAAGGTCGTGTCTGACGTTGTATTGTGATTAAACGTTTTTGTTTTGTCTTGCTCCGTTTCTCTTACCAATACTCAATAGACAGAGATAATGGATAATGCACCACACAGATATTCCGTCTCTGGCTGCCTTCGGCACAGTTCCCTCGGCTAGCCGTTCTTCGTCTTTCGCGCCTTCCTTTTGGTTCTGTTCTTTGCTTTGCGCTCGACCGTTATCACTTCTGGCAGGAGCTAGAGCCCACTAAAGTTGTTAGCGGCAGGTGAGCTGCAGGTGAACCTCCGCCTACTGTGTATTATTTCTGAATACTGTATGTCGTATTCCCAGCCTCCTCTCTTCTCTGCTTCGTGACTTTGACGATGTCTCGACACTTTCCCAGCCGTTTGTGCTCCACCAACTGCGCTGTTTTTTGTTTCCCGGCGCCCTATTTTGCTTGGGGTCCTCTGAGTCCTTTGAATCTTTGAATTAGAATTGTTTCGACTGACCCGCCTCACCAATCCAGCAAATCAGACGCGGCGGGGAACGCCCCCAGGTCCTCAGGTCCCCTGCATCCTTGGCTGGTCTGCGCTGTTTGTTTGATTGTTTCTGCTCTGTTCTGATAGTACGGAGGTAATAATTTAGTGACTCTGGAATTGTGACGCTGGACGCTGCTTCTGCGCACCGCGTACCTGCCTTCCCGGTCCGCGCCCTGTCGCTCTTTCCAGTCTTGCAGCAGGCAGCCGACTTAAATTTGCGTACGACGTTTTGTGGTGGCTCCTTCCTCACAATCACAGCTCCAGCCCAGCTCCACCGTCCACAGTACGACAGCCCACGACCACCGAGACCATCCAATCCCAGCTCGCCGCTGCCAGTCGTTGTTTCCATTTCCAGAGCCTCAGAACATAACAGAGCAGGCGCCCACAGTGTGCCGTCGTAGCCCTCTTTCTGTTTTCTGATTTCTGCATTTTGTCGAGTGTCTCTTTCTCTCAAGCTGTCTTCTGTCTCTCGGTCTCTCTTTCCTCCCAAGCCAAAACTCACCGACCCGCCTGCCTTCTTGCCCTCCTTCTGTCTTTCCCCGACAGTTGTGCACTTTGGAGGGGGCTTCACATTTCTCCTTTCATTTCTCCTAGC
Organism: Sporothrix mexicana; assembly: GCA_021396375.1. Taxonomy (NCBI): domain Eukaryota; kingdom Fungi; phylum Ascomycota; class Sordariomycetes; order Ophiostomatales; family Ophiostomataceae; genus Sporothrix; species Sporothrix mexicana. Next base: position 97,410 of record WNYC01000064.1, on the reverse strand, counting down.
TCATCATCCTCTTTTTCTTCTCTCTTTCAACTCTCATTCCCTCTCCAACCATCTTTTGTATAATTACAAACACCGAGGCGTGCATCCGTTCAACCACGTCCCTTGTCCGAGGTAAGACTACCAACTGCTACCACTACATTCCACTGCACTGAATTTGCCCCTCTTGAGCTGTTGTTAGCTGTTCTTTTTGTGTCTTTTGGCCTGGCCGTTAGGGACCAAAGGTCCCTTCTGCCCTTCCGGTCCCCTTTGGTCCCTTTGGTACCTTTCGTTTCTTTTTTGGCGCCACAACTACTCAGTCCAACGCAGCACACAGTACGCCAGGGCACACATTGCCCACTATTTCTTTCAGGAAGATAGCTGCCTGCTGCAGATCAGATCGTGCCGAAGTCGCCGCTTTCTTTGCTGCCCGTGCTTCAGCTGCTTTCTACAAAAGCTCCCAGCTCCATTCCCCCAGCCCGTGTCTTCATTTGTCAAGATCGGATCTGCTATGTTCTGGACCGTTGCCGGCTAACACCACTACCGCCCTCATAGCATTTGTTCTGGCTTTTTGTTGCATCTTTATCCGCAGACAAGGTCGACAAAACGACGCGACTTGCATAGCATCACGTGATCTCGGTTCCTGCGTCGCAAGTACCCCTCTGATTACAACCGGCGCTTTACTCCAGCACAAGCCCACCTTGGGGATCGATCTTCTCTTGTCTCTCTCGCTTTGTCTTTGTCCAGCAAACCCGGCCCTGGCACCGGTAATATCGACAACCCGACCCCCCTCCGGACAGCGACCACCACATAAATCCCTCCCTTTCCGCTACAGCCCGCACGGTCCTCTTCCGCCTTCCCGGGACTCCCGCGGGACGACCGTTCGTCCACCATGCCTGCCATCATGGACGACCCGGAGGCGCCCACCATCTACCGCGTCTCCGGCACCCTACCGTATCCCGACCCGGCGAATCCCGTTCTTCCACACAATGTCGTGCCGCGCCAGGTCACCCTGCGTGATCGCCAGACAGTTGCCACCATTGTTCCTTTTGCGTCACGTACCCACGTGCCGCCCTCTCTGCTTTTGTATCTCAGCGACCAGTTCCGCAAGGAAATCGAAGGCGGCGACACCTATCCGATGATCGACCCGATGCCCTTTGAGAAATTTGCAAACTACTGGTTTCAGAACTTTGGCGCCATCATGCTGCTCGGCCGTATTGAGCACGCCGAGGAGGTTGTCGAGGGCCGCGACTGGAGCAAGGAATGCCTCGGCAGTTTCTACATCAAGCCCAACTACCCGGGCCGCAGCAGCCACGTCTGCAACGCCGGTTTCCTGGTGACGGACGCCTCGCGTAACCGCGGTGTCGGTCGTTTGATGGGTGAGACGTACCTCGACTGGGCGCCCAAGCTGGGCTACACATACTCGGTGTTCAACCTCGTGTATGAGACCAACGTGGCGTCGTGCAAGATTTGGGACGCTCTCGGATTTAAGCGCATCGGCCGTGTCAAGGGCTGTGGCAACCTCAAGAGCTATCCGGGCCGCATGGTCGATGCTATCATCTACGGCCGCGACCTGGTACAGGGCGGCGAGAACGACGATCTCGTGAGTGATGACCGCTTCGACAAGATCAAGTACTACCTCAAGTACGGTGAGTATCCCAACGGGGCTGACCGCGCCGAAAAAAGCAGACTACGTAGTGCCGCCACCACCTACAAGCTGCTTGATGGGGACGTCCTCATGCTCAAGGACAAGGAGGTTGTCTCGAACCCGGAACGCCAGTTCGCCATTTCCCGCGAGATCCACATGCAGCAGCACGCTGGCATCAACAAGACCACGGCCACCATTGCGGAGCGCTACCACTGGACGCGCATCAAGGACACCGTGTCGGACGTCATCCGCAACTGCGCCCACTGCAAAGACTCGTCCAAGTCCCAGGGCGCCGTCGGCAACCCCGGCGGCCCCTCGGCCGCAGACGTGTCTTCTCTTTCTATCCAAAACACAAATCTCAGCAATATCAGCAGTATGAACAATATCAGCATAAATAACAACCCCAGCCCCAACCCAAACATAAGTCCCAACGTCAACAACATCCCCTCTTCTTCTTCGTCTTCCACATCCATGCCCACATCCACCGCCCCGCCAATGCACTCGCCATCCTCACTCGTCGACGTCATCTCCTCCACATCCACCCCCATGGAACAGGATGGCAAGCCCTCCGACGAACGCTCTCACAACAGCCCGTCCTCACCACAACCACCACCGCCCCCACCACCACATCCTGCATTCACCGTGAATCCAGACAGTTACAAGGGCATCCGCGGCCCAGTTTCCGCCATGTCCATTGGCCAGATCCTGCGCGCACCCACTGAATCGCCAATACCGCCCCATGCAGCCCTGCCAGGTCATAACCCAATGCTGCAGGACCAGCCGCGCGGTGGCCTCCACCCAGTCCAACACCCATCTCACCACACCCTTGACTCCATGCTCCCGCTACCCAACCCGCACTCCTCCTCCGTCTTCCAGCCTATCGATCCCAAGATTATCAGTCAACCGTCGCCGCCAGGGCATCAGCACCAGCTCGGCCAGCACCACACCCAGTATGCGCATCACACCCACGGGCAGTCTGTGCATCCTGGCATGAGTGGTGCGGGCAGTGGTGCCGGTAATGCCAGCGGTGGCGGCGCTGGAGGCGCTCCGGGCCACCATGCTCATCACCAACTCAACCAGCAACAACCTGCCCATGCACTTGGCGGGCAGCATCAACACCAGCACCACCACCCCGGGATGGCCGTCCACAGCGATCCCTTTGCATCGTTCCATGATGCCGATGCCCATAACGCCCACCACCAGCTCAGCCACCAGCATCACCACACGACCGATGCTTTCACGTCATTGCTTAATGCGCCCGATGACGACGATATTGTCGGTAGTGACGGCTCCGGTGTTGGTCATGGCGGTGCGGGCGGTCCTGGAGTTGGTCCTGGAAGCGGTGGTGCTGGCGGGCCCGGCACCAGCGGCATTGCTATTCACCACCAGGCACATGGCCAGGTTGCGGACCACAATGCCCACGCACAGCACGAAGCAGCCGAGCGCGAACGTGAACAACGTGAGCGTGAGCGTGAGGCTGCCGTGTACCGTGACTTGGACATGCTGATTGAGCCGCAAGATGAGGACGACGATGACGCCAATCTCAACCTCAACAGCAGCATGAGTGGCCACGGACAAGGCCACTTGGGTAGTCTTCACAGCCACAGCAACAGCATAAGTGGTGTTGAGGGCCATGCTGGTCAAGGCCACACCAACAACACCGGAGGAAACAACGTTAACAACAACAATGGAAACAACGGGAACGGTGGCAGCGGCGGCATCGCCCACCACCTGCACGACGACATGAGCAGCATAATGAATCACGATATGAATGACGACAGCAGCATGCATCATAGCATGACTATGGGAGTGGCAGGCGGTCCGCACCACGAGTCCATCATCCACGACGACATTGTTGACAACATTGCTGGTGTTGTGGACGATGTAAATATCAGCGACAACGGCCGCCAGCACCACCCACATCATCAACAGCAACAGCAGCAGCAGCAACAACATCAACAGGCACATCAACAACCACCACCACAGCAGCAGCAGCAGCCGCCCCAACACCACCACATGGGCCACCGCAACAGCTCAGCTAGCCATAGCAATGCTATCCTCTTGACGGACATTACCAACAATGACGACAGCAGCCATGTCAATTCTTTGTCTAGCAACAACTCTGGGAACGGCAACAACAACAGTCTGCGACCCGGCATGGAGTTGGAGCCCGATCCAGACCCGAGCCCTGACGGCACCGGCGACGCCAGCATCAACCGCTTCATCTCTAAGATGGACATTGGACGGCTGCTGACGTCAGGCGAAGAGGCTGCGCGTGGCAGCGAGGGTGATGCTAATCTTGAGGATGCACCTGTCAATATTAATATTGCTAGTGGACCCAACGGCAGCGACAATGTTGGTGCCGACCCCAACAGTGGAGTCAACAAACTGCCCGACAACGACCGGCTCGAGGACGTTCAGTTCAGCGGTCTCCAGGGCTAGTCACGTGTGTCGTCATTTGTCGCTCTTGGATGGATGATGGCAACAAACTTGGAGTTTTGCCAAATGATAAAAAGCGACAAAAGTGAACAAAGCGAGCGGATGACATTATGCATATTTGACAGTAACCATGTGAGGCTCTGGATTTTTATTTATTTTTTTTTTGTTTTGGATTCTTGATATCTTCTTCTTTTACATTTTACATCTCTTCTTACCAACGGAGCAATATGGTCCATTGATGGATGCCTGTTTTGTTTCCCTTTTGGGCCTCTTCTGTTCTTTTCTTGTTCAATACTTTTTTGTTACATACCTTTTTCTTCCTTCAAACACATGGTATGGTGATATCCCCAACCTGGTTTCTCAAACGCTGAATGAAGCCTTTCACATTGAATGACCAATCTATATCTATTCACAATCTTCACAATCTCTTTTATCTTGACTTGTGACCTTAACATCTTTTTTTGATCTATCCTCCCGTAAAATAGGTATCGCGTCTACAGTACATGCCCCTCCATTTTTGTTGCAGAGATTCTTGTTGAAATCTTTTAGTTTTTCCCATTGCACAGAAACACAGAAACACAGAAACAGAAAAAGAAGACCATATGAAAAAAAGACCATATGAACACCGCCACATATTTTTTCTATCATTTACGGACTTCCACTATGACCCACTACCTTGTCACAAACAGCATTCTCCTCTCCAATTCCTCGCTTACCGCATCGGCATGCCGCGACCACGGCCACGGAGCGCCCGCTGGGCAGCACCCGGCGGCAGTGCCCGGCCAGGAGCCTGTGGCTGGGCGCTCTCCTCGTTGCGGATGGTCTCGTCGACGCTCAGGATCAGGCAGCTGGCCTCGGTGGCGGCCTGCAGGGCGTTGATCTTGACCAGGGCGGGCTCCCACACGAAACGGTCCATCATGTCGGCGACGCCCTCGTGCACAAAGTCGACACCGGCCCAGGTGTGGCCGCGGTGGCGGTGCTCGACGCGCAGGGTGTTGAGGATGTCGGTGGCGTCGAAGCCGGCGTTGTCGCAGAGCTGGCGCGGGATGACCTCCATGGCCTTGGCGAAGCTCTTGATGATGGCCTGCTGCTTGTGGGGCACGTTCTTGTCGGCGAACTGGTGCAGATACGCAGAGACCTCCATCTCGCAGGCGCCGCCGCCGCCGACAATGCTGCGGTTGCGGATGGCGCGCTTGACGATCATGATGGCGTCGTGCAGCGAGCGCTCGACCTCGGCGATAAACTGCTCGGCGCCGCCGCGCAGGACCAGCGTGCAGGTGCGGGCCTCGGGGCACTCGGCGAAAATGTTGAAGCGCTCGCCGCCGATCTGGCGCTCCTCAAAGACGCCGCACGTGCCCAGGTGCTCGGGCAGGATGTCGGAGCAGGTGGACTGGATGGTGGCGCCGGTGGCCTGGACGACGCGCTCCATGTCGTCGGCGGCGACGCGGCCGGCACAGAAGACGTCGCGGTCGGCAAAGAACTGGGTGGCGAGATCGCCAATGGGCAGCTTGGACAAGACAACCTTGGCGCCGGTCTTGTAGACGGCTTCGAGCTTGCGGTAGATGATCTGCCACTCGGCGTCGACAATGGCCTGGTACTCAGAGACCTGCTCGACGCGGACTTCGGCATTGTCCTTTTCGGCCTTGAGCTCCAGCTCGACATTCAGACACACAATCTTGGGCTTGACAAAGGCCTTGGGCTGCTGCTCGAAGCCGGCATACGAAAAGGTCTTTTTGAAGGCGACGCCGTCGACAAACAGCGAGTCGGTCAGCGAGCCGCCGGGGATCTTCTTGATGCCTATTAACTTTTCGTCGAGGTCTTCCTGGTCGAGCGAGAGGACAGCGTCGACGACCACTGGGCGAGTGTGTTAGCAGATAATCCGGGGGAGGGGCTCAATTTTATTTTAAAGAACAATGTCGGGTTGGGGCCTACTCTTTGTGAAAAACTCCGTGTTGCGCTTGATCAGCTTGCTGGTCATGGCCGTGGCGGCCAGCTTGCTCAGCGTCTCGCGGCGGTTCGCCTCGTCCGTGTTGACGGCAATCTCCTTGATCTTGTTGACGGCCATGGTGCAGGCCCTCCGCAGGCCCTTGATGATGATCTGCGAGCTCACGCCCTGCTCAACATGCTCCTTGACTTCCTTCAGGATCTCGCCGGCCAGCACAACCACCGACGTCGTGCCGTCGCCCACTTCGGCGTCTTGTGACCGGGCAATGTCGACGAGGATGCGCGCGGCCGGGTGCACAATGTCGAGCAGCTTCATGACGGTGGCGCCGTCATTTGTGATGGTCTGGCGGCCGTTTGCGTCGACCATGAGCAGGTCACCGCCATAGGGGCCAAGCGTCGACTTGATGGTGGCCTGGACGGCCAGACAGGCGTTGATGTTGGACACGATCTGGCCTTTGCCCTGGGAGGTATCGGTGCCTGGGGGGAGAGAGGAAGAGAGGGGATATGTTAGACACAATAGCACAATAGGGGCAAGACAGGACGAAGAAGAGGGGCAGCATGCAAAGACGCAAAGACGCAAAGACGCAAGACTGTAGCTCACCCTCTTTGAGGACAATGATCGTGGGTGTTTGCCCTCCGAACGACATCGTTGCAGAGGCAAGAAAGGCGGCGACAAGAAAACGAAAAAGAAGGCGACGAAAAAAAGAAAAAGATCACGACCCTTTTGGAAAAGACGTTGACAGTCGCGATGCAAAGAGAAAAGGAGGATTGGGCTTCGTGGCAATGCTCGAATGTGCCGTGTATGTCGTCAAAAAGTTCGTCTGTACTCGTCCGACTCGTCTCGTCTCGTTTCGCGTTTGGCGGCGAAAACTGTCGTCAAAATCGTGATATCGACGTAAAGGGGGTTTGTCGTAGTTTGTAGTGAGGGGAGTTTTGGCGGTGCTTTCAGTCCTGCTCTCCTTTGTCTAGCCCAAGCTTTCCGAAGATTTCGAGAAGCTCCCATTTCCCAATAAAAATAAATTAAAAATTAAATAAAAATAAATTCAAAAATTGCCATCCCACCTGAAGCCCACCTAAAAATCCCACCGCAATTGGACCAACCATTGGCACAAAGCTGCCGCCTGGCGCAATTGGGACGGGGCTGCCAGGCGGTCTGCATTTAGGCAGGGGCCAAACAGTGCCAGCAGTAGGCACCCCCTATTTCGTGCCCCTCCCCACGATTACCAAACAACATTGGGCCCTGTTGACGCTGATAAAAAAAAAGTCGCCTCACACGCGATAGGTCGCATCACGTGAATATCAGTGACAATTTTGGCACTTTGGCAGGCACAAATCGGTTAGTCATCAGTCAATAGTCCCCTGACAGCAATTCATCGCTAATACAACAAACATCAACATGAAAATAAATAATAGACAAATATATAAAAACTATATAAAAAAAAACGTTATGCCGACAAAAAACGTACAGCAGCGGGTATTCGCTGGTCGTCACCGACCCAACTACTAATCCGCCGATTACTGGTTTGACGAGGGGAGAGCGGACGGGATCCCGTATTTTCCAGTATCTATGGCCGTACGTGGAGGAAGCGCGTCTTGTGGACGTATATATGTCGTGGAGAGGGAGGAAAATAGAAAGAAAAGAAAAGAAAAGAAAAGAAAAGAAAAGAAAAGAAAAGAAAAGAAAAGAAAAGAAAAGAAAAGAAAAGAAAAGAGAAGAAAAGAAAGAAACGTTTTTATTCCTTTATTATTAAAATACAGTCTACTGATATTTATCGCTATCATCACCGGCATCAATCATAACACTCAGAAACTCTGGTGTCCCGCTCAGACGTTCTGAATAGATCCACTGAACTGAACCCGGGCTTTCTGGCCGGGTTTTCTTCCCAAACTGCAGCATACAAACTGACCGGGTCAATGACAAGCTCCTGCAGCCTGAGATGCTTTATGGTGCCAAAGATGTAGTGGCACCCTTCAAAGTCGCCTGGCTGTGGAGGCAGAGACGCAAACCGGACGTTCAGCTGCCCAAATGCGTTTTCCTTTGCCACCCGTTGCCAGACATCTTGGGCCTCTTTTGTCCACATTGGCTCCATATCGAACCGGCTCAAAAACGTCACTGTTGGCTGGGGCTGCGACTCGTATCGGAAGATGCTCTCCTCGGTCGTGCATGTCTGCCAGATCTCCATGGTCTCCAGCTTGGGCATTTCAAGGGCCGCCTGGCCAGCACGGATGAGAAGCTGCTGAGACTCCTCGAGACTGTCGTCGATAACGGGGTCTATATTTTCTTTATTTTCCTCGTCATTCTCATCATCGTCCGTATTGAGGTGTTGTGCAAGGTCGTCCGAAATAGCAGATTGGATTTGGCCCATTGTCATGGTTGTCAGTGGGAGATCCTGTGAAGAGGTTGGTGTAGAGGGTCTCTTTGGTGAGCTTGCGGGAGAAACACTGGCTGCCGTGCTGATCTCTTGACAAATAGAAATCAGAGAAGGAACAGAGGATTGTGGTGATGGTGGTGTCGGTAGCTGATGCGTATCCTAGGCGCGCAAGGACCTCGGCCGAAGGAGGTATGTTGTCAAAGCAATAGATCGGAGGCGTGGCCACAGACTGTTGTGTGTGTTCCGGACCCCTTCTCTCTCTTCATCGGATCGGTTCGCGTCCATCATGGTCCGCCGGCCCGAGATGTGATCCGAGCTGAAAAACCAGCATGCGTCAATAAGAAAAGCCGCCGACACCTCGACAAGGTGGAAACTGGCTTGCAGCACGAACTCGCTCAACGCCTTCTTCCATGGCGCCTCAAAGTCCGTCTCAGGCCTGGAAATGTGATCCTGTAATAAGTGTGAAACCTGCCGTCCTGGCAGTACTCGTTTTGTCGGACTGAGGAAGAGAGACAGATGCTCTAGTTCATAGCTATCGGATTCCTCTAGCATTTCCACGATTCCAGACATGAGTATAGGCCACTGGTTTTCCACAAGCAGTGAGTTAGGGGCAGCCTCTCTTGAATATGAGCTTGCTTCATACATGCCTAGCAGTGCTTCGAGCCGTAGGCAGCGGGCCTTCTTTAATGGCCCCTCAAGCAGAGTTCCGATGCAGTAAGGGGAGATCTGCCGCAGAGGCTGCAGTCGGGTGACCAGACTTCGGACAATGGTAATATTGTGCTCCTGGTAAAGAGTGGCCGACTCGTCGTCGAAATAGAGTGGCTTGGTACCGAGGATCCGGTTCGGAGGGCGGTGGAAAGTTTTGTAAATACGGGAGTGAATCCAGTGCCCTTTTATATCTTTGTTTTCGTGTAGCCTGTGCGCCGTGTAGCTTTCATCCAAGTCTTCCTTTGTTCGAAACGGGTATTCAGTATCGCAGCGGTAAATGTTGAATTGGTGATCATTGTCGGATGGAGACGCTGCGCACAGCTCGAGGGCCAGGCCTTGCCTTTTGTTGTCGGCTTGGCATGTTGAGAGAATCTTTAGCAGCCTCAGCAGATCATTTGTAAAGGAACTGTTGTGATCCTTTATTTCATGTCCGGTTTCGTTCCATTCGCATTTCATGCAGGCGTACGTAGGAAGGGTCACATTGAGTCGGAGGTGGTGGATGTATCTCAGCCGCACAACGTTTGGGCCTTGAACGTATTCTGCGAACTCAGTAAGGTCCCCGGACGAGATGTACAGCACCCTGTACAAAATAGGCTCTATGCAGTTCTGCCACCGCCTTGAGACGATAGAAAGAGCTGCGAGAGGGCATTTGAGGCTCCTTATTTGATTTTTGGTTAATGGCCATTTGGCTTCTCTCGATTTGGGATCTCGTCGCTTGGTCCTTTCGGCTCGGCATAAGGCGGCGACTGCTTCGCAGATCATAATCACCAACTCATTTGAGAGCGAGCCAAGTGACGCCATATCCGTTCGTGTAGTTGGATGGAGGGAACGTGGTGACTGGTGTGCGGTTGTCGATGTAGGGCTTGAGATGAGCTTGGGAGTCGGTCACGAGGCCAGAAGCATGTATCCAGTAATGATTATAATGATTCAATATAAGAAAAAATAGAGAATTGGTGGTGATGCTGTCAGACGTCAGATGCCCGCCACAAGGTGTTGCACATAATTGATGAGAGTTGCCAAAAACAATAAAGTAAACACAGGTAATCCGGGATTCGACAAAATAGACATACTGCCCCTGGCAAGCTACAACCCCAAAATTGTACTTATGGAAAGAGCGATTTGGCGATTGCCATGTGAACTCTTTGAACACTTGATTCTGGAAGGAGCATCTATTCTCATGACCACAGTCATCAAAGAGGAAGGAGCGCTTGACAGGAACCAGAAAAGGCAGGCACGAACATTCCGAGGATTGGTAAGGGGTACAAGTAAGATTTTATTGAAACCAGAACGAATGATTGCTTTCGACTAAGGAATAACAAAAAATGATGAAATATGCAAACATCAAGGTAAACAGACTTGTGGGCTGCAAATAGCCAAAAAAAAAAAAAAAAAACGATCCAGGCAGGGATCGAACCTGCAATCTCTTGGTTCGTAGCCAAGCGCCTTGCCATTTGGCCACTGGACCCGTTTAAGAATTGTTGAAACAAATTGTACCTAAGCCGGTATATAGGTGCATAGACAATCTGCAGGTGCACCACTCAATTTTGGCCGTTTATTACAAGTCACTCTTCATCGCTGTTTCCACGCTTGTTGTAAGAGTTGACACCGTCGTTCCTTCTCTCAAAAAGATATTTTTGACGTAGGAAACAACGACCCGACGACAGTTTGGAGGAAAGAATAACCGTGAGTTTCCATGATTAATCTTTCCGTTTACAGAAAATATACTCTTAAGATGGAAGGAAGTGCCCATCTTTGCAAATCCTCTAGGTGTTGCCTTGCCGGGAGTGTTCTAAAGTTTCCCTTTTGCCACCTTGAAAATGTCAGCACCTCAGAAATTTCCATTCACTTTTCCTTTTTCCTTCTTCCATCTTCTTTACGTCACTCCGGCATGCTCAATTTTCGACCAGAAATACCCAACTCTATTGCGATACGTCTCCCTATTGACGCAGCCTCTCGAATGGCAACAGCTAATACCAGTTGATATTCAGTCAGACCGACTTGTGAGTAACGAATTCAACAAGACAACAGAGCGGCGACAACGCAACAAAGGCAACGGCACTACGTTGGCCCTACAATCTTCGATTTCGAATTATTTAGATGACGGTTCTATCATTACGCCGCATCCAGACAATGCGCATTGTTTCCAGGGCTGTTGGCAGCCTTTTGTTCCCATCAAAATCCTTTGTCAATTGCGCCATTGTCAACGCCCCCACGCTAACCCTGTATAATCTCCAATAGGACCGACAATTTCCATCAATCACGGCTTCGGTTCTTCGGAACAATTCGAGAAGCCCGTATAGCTCAGTGGTAGAGCGCAGCACTCGTAATGCTGAGGTCCTTGGTTCGATCCCAGGTGCGGGCATAAGGAACTTTCTTTTTGTCATTTTTGACGATGATTGATGAATGCCATTTTTCTTTTCTTTTTTTTCTTCTTTTCTACTAATTTTGCATTTCACATCCTTTTTCCCTACTCACGCATTCTAACGTTTTCACCAATGTTTTAGCTTTCTTTATTTGATTCATATTATGCTTATGCTGGTGATTTCATCATGCAGTGCGGAAACTCATTACTCCTAGATGGTCTCCCCCCCCGTTTCATATCAAACAAACACAAACGCCATGCGAACGGAAAATCAAAAACAAAAACAACAAAAACAAGAAACAAAAAACAAACAGTAAAAAGAAACCCATATGCAGGCAAACCATATGCAGACCAATCTTTTCCCTTTCCATCATATACACATTATATTTGCATCACCTCCCCTCACCCACAAATTACAGCCCCGCCATCACGCCCTTTACAACGTCGCCCAACATGCGCAGACCGTAAAAGGTCGCCACGTTCTGGTACACGCGCAGCCGCCGCACCACCTCGTCGCGGCGCACCGTCGGGCCCCATTCGCCCGAGCACGTGCAGTGGTCCATGAAATCGTTGACGCGCAGCGAGCCGCACCGGCCACACTTGAGGTCCTGGACGGACCAGGCAACGGCCTCGGCCTCGACAGCCGCCACCAGGCGCTCTTCGAGGGCAATGCGGTCGTACTCGGCCTGGCAGAACGTGCACACCCACGGCTTGGCGGCGGCGCCCTGCTGTCCGTGCTGCTCGGGCAGCAGGTCCTCGTCGCGACAAAGATCGAGGTCGCGCGATGTGGTGCAGTTGTCGCAGCTGATCTGGGACAGCTTGAGACTTTCCGAAGGGTTCTGGAAGGCGGCGTCGCGGCTGAACTCGCGCACATCAAAGAGCGCCAGCAACTCCTTGCGCAGCAGACGGGCCTCCATGGTAATGTTCTTGTCGAGCGAGAGCACCTGCATGAGCGACTTGACGAGCTCGAGAATGGGGTCGCGCGAGGCTGCTGCCGCCGACGCCTTTTTGGAGGACGACGTCTTGGTATCCTTGTCCTTGTTGGCCGGCATGACGAGCGTGCCAGGTAGCACAGGGTAGTCGTAGTCCAAGGCCAGCTCCGGGTGCAGCATCTCGCGGTTGCGCGTCGAGATGAGGCCAGCGATTTCCTTCTTGAGGGGCCGCTCAAAGGCAGGGCCCAGCAGGGCTTTGCCGACGCTGCCGTCTGAGTCGCCATTGGCATTGGCATTGCGCAGAACGGACGGCGGAAGCTGTGTGAGGCGAGGCTGGCTGCCCTGGGCACCGGCTGCGGCAGGCCGCTTGAGGGCGTGCATGAGCTGGACAAACTCCACGACCCAGTCGGAAAAGACGGGCTGCAGGCGCACCGGCAAGAAGGTGTTCATCTGCCAGTGCATGATCGTCTCGAGCGGCTGCTCGGCCTCGGCCTGCGTGCCGTCGGGAAGCATCACCAGCTCGCCGCTGCCAATGGTCTGGCACGCCTTGCCGCCATAGTTGTACTCGTCGTACCACACGAGGTAGTCCCAGTACTCCTTGATGTCCATCTCGATAAAGCTAAAGAGGGGCCGGCTCTTGATGCTCTTGATAATGTACTGGCTGTAGGCAAAGGCATTGGTGACCTCGGCCTTTGTGGTCTGCAGCAGCAGGCGGTTGGCGCTGGCAAAGATGACCTGGGAGCCGACGCGGCGGAAGTCCGCCATGAGTTGCTGGAAGGCTTTGCGGGACATCATCTGCACATAGTAGTGCAGGGCGCGGTCGTACAGGAACGAGTCGGGGTTCTCGACCCAGCGCACGAGGTTGTTGACGACCAGGTCGGCCATGGCGTTGCCCTTGCAAGCCTCGGCCCACCAGCCCTTGACCATTTCCCGCAGGACAAGGATGCTGGCATTGGAAAAGGCGTTCTCGGCGTACAGAGACGACGCGCCACCGTCGGCATCGTCCCCACCGGCGTCGGCGGCGGGGTTGAAGGAGACCGCTGCATCGGCACCCTCGAGCTCGTTGATGAGCGACGAGGTCAGGATCGTGTTGATGGCCAGGTTGCGCACGTCGATATCGATGCAGACCGAGGCAAACGTGCCCGGGTTGTTGATCTTGGGCAGCGACACCGTCTCGAGGGGCCCGGCGACATCGTCCTTTTCGTAGCCGGCGTGGTCGGGCCGCGGGCTGCCAGACCACCAGAGCACGACATTGTTGTTCTGCAAGCGGCGGGCATAGGCGACATCAATGAGGAAGCGCGGGTCGTCGCGCTCGAGGTTGCAGACGGGGACGTCCCCGTAGCGGGCAAGACCAACGAGATGCATGACCCAGGCGCCCAGGGCCAGGTAGTGGCTGACGAGGCGGCGGGCTACGACCGACTGCCAGCCCAGGGGCGGCAGCGAGCTGTCGAGCGGGTCGTACTTGAGCGGCAGCACAGGGAACTCACCGAGCACGGGGATGTCGTGGACGAGCATGTTGCGCTGCGACGACTGAACAACAAGAATCTGCGGACGGCCAATCTCTTCCTTGCGCATCTTCTTGACAATGTCGCCAATCTCGAGGAAAGCCTTGCGGCGCGTGGTGACCTGCACGACCTTGACGGTGAGTGCGTCCTGGTAGGGGAAGCAGTCGCGCCACGTCGAGGCGGCTGCGGCAGCTTGCTGAGCGGCCTCTCTTTCGGCATCAGAAGACAGGGCGGCGAGGGCGGCAGGGGTGGCACCTGCCTTGGCCTCGGCCTCGTCCTGGCGACGGCGGCCGAGCATATCACCGTACAGCTTGCCGACATTGGGCATGTCCTGGACACTGTCGCGGTTCTTGTGCAAGACGATGATGTGGGCCTGCGCGTTTGTGCTGGAGAAGAGACCAAAGATCTGGCGCTCACCAGAGGTAATGTGTGACAGATGGATGTAGGCCATGGACGACGGGTCGAGGTAGGGCCGGAAGGTGCCAGGAGGCCGGACCAGGCCGGTCAGATCAAAGCCCTGGTCGAGGCCTTTGCCGAGCACGCCCTGCTGGGACTGGTCAATGGTGCAGCGGTTGCCGAGCTGGAGGAGGGCGCGGACGTTGAGGGGCAGCTGGCGCTCGTAGACACCCTCGACACTGGGGTGGTTGAAGAGCAGCGCAAACTTTTCGGCCTCGGCAAAGTAGACGTCCTCAGAGACGGTGAGCCTGAAGAGGTAGGCAGACGGGTGGCCGTTGGGGAGCGTGTGGTTGACCTGCTCGACCTCGCAGCCAGGGATCTCGATATCGGGCAGGTCCTTGCTCTTGAGGTTGAGGAAGACCTGGCGCGGCACTTTGATCTTGAGGTGGTGGATGCGCGCGTCAATGAGGACATAGGCGGCCACAATACCGGGGCTGTCGGTGGTCTTGAGCTGCAGAAGCTGCCAGGTGTTGCGGAACGTGATTTCGGCACGCTGCTGGAACGACTGCTGGATGCTGTTGGCCTTTTGTTGGAGAACACTGCCGCCGCTGCCGGCACGGTCGCCAAACAGGTGCCGGCGACGGATGCGCGCCTGCTTCTGGATCGCCCATTTCTTCTTCTGGTACTCGAGGAAGGCAATGTAGTCCTCGCTGGCCGACGGCGCGACCTTGGGCAGTGCCGAGAAGGGGTCGAGTGAGGTGGACTCTTCGTTCTCGGGAGGCGACTTGCGCTTCTGGGCGGCTGTGGGCGATGGCGCTGAGGATGCAACCGCACCATCTTCGTCGGTCGCCAATGTGTCAGCCACAGCGCCGGCTGTCGTGGTCGGCTTGAGGAGTTTCTGGCTGGCGGCCGCCAGTGAGCCAAAGTCTTCCATATCGGCAGCGGCCGAGTTTGTGAGACGCGAGTTGTTGCCGGAGCCGGTAATGTCCTCGAGCGGGCCGGCCGACGACGCTTGTTTGCCAAATAGGTCGGTCAGCTTCTTCTGCTTCATCTTGTCGTCCTTGATGTTGATGCGGCGCTGCAGCCAGTCCGGGTGGGCAACACGCGGCACAGGGTTGCGGACCTTTTGCAACGCGGCGGGGATGGTAATGAGCTTCTGGATGACCGAGCCCAGACGCTCCAGGTAGTAGTCCCAGTCGAGAAGAGCGCGCGGGTCGGTGTCCTGGGGCTCTTCCTTGAGCCACTTCTTGAGGTACATGCGCTTTGTGGGCTCGTCGGCCGAGAAGATGGCGACGGGGATGGCACGCTCTGTGACGGGAGCATTGCGTGGACGGGCGCAGATAATAAACTTGCAGTTGAGACCCTTGTCCTTGACCATGCCCTCGCCCAGGAAATCGGCGAGACGGCGGGCCGTGGTAATCGACGTGGATTTTTGCGAGCCGTACTCCTCGAGCGTCTTGCTCATGCTGCGGTTCTCGGAAATGAGCTCCATGAGCTCCTCGTCGGCAAGCGTGGAGCCCTTGCTGTGCAGCACATCGAGCCAGCGGTTGGCGACCTTGGCGACGGAGGCATAGCACTCGGCAAGCGTCGAGCCGTCCAAGAAGAACTTGAAGATTTGCTGCTGGAAGATCTTGATGAGCTTGAGCTCACCACGCCGCTTGACCTCGAAACCCTTGAGCTCGGCCAGACTGCCGTCGTCGTTGAAGACGGCGTACCGCTTCTTCAAGTTCTTGTCCTCCTCCTTGGAAGTGGGCAGGACCATGGCCTTGTAGGGCCCGTCGACCTCGAAGAAGATGGAGTTGTCGCTGTGCGTCTCATAGCGGAAGGTCTTGCTGTCAACAAGCGTCTGGTACTGGTGGTTGGTGAAGCGGGCGTGGACCAAGTGGTTCAACATGACACAGGGGTACGAGATGGTCATCTTCTTGCCGTTCTTGAGCTTGAAGGCGAAGTTCTCGGGGAACGTGGCGGGAAGCATACACCAGATACCGTCCGTGTCCAGCTCGAGAGGACGGCCGAGACGCTCGACAAGCTCACGGGCCATTTGGATAATGTGCGCGCCCGTCAAACAAGTGACGCCGGCCATTTCCATGGAGTACCAGCGCGAACCTTTGCGCATGACGTAGCCGTAGAACGAGTTGAGAATGACCTTGTGGGCCAGCTGGAGCGAATCGAACAGGACAATCATCTTCTTGGCATTGTCAATCTCTCCTGCAGCAGCACCAGACGACTTGAGTGCCTCCGTCTTGCCCTTCCAGACCTTGGCCTTGCCCTTGTAATCATAACGACGGTCACGGAAGTCGCGCACGGTGTTGATGTAAAAGGGATTCTCGCGCTGGCAGATGATGGCCTCGCGGGTAATGGTCTTGGAGTCGTGGATCTTGTGGTAGACCTTTTGGGAGTACAGCTGGAGACGCTTGCGGATCAACGAGGCCTGCTCGTCGGCCGACATCTCCTGGAATGAGCGGGTCTTTTGCGCGGCATGGGCGCCCTTGCCGGGGAAGCGCTCGTTCTCGAGGGCGTGGCGGATCATGTTGTACTCGTCGCGCTTGGCGGGGATGTACTCACCACGCCAGGACCAGGGCATGCGGCGATCGCAGGTCTTGCCGGGCCGGTTGAAGTCGCAGGTGGCGCAGTCCTCCTCCTTGATCATGGAGTCGGGCTGCAGACGGTTGGTGGTCATGATGTTGGGGTACATGGATGCGACGTCCAAATGGTAGATGAGCGGGCGTTCGCTGCGGTTGGGCGTGTCTCTCAATTGCTCGAGCTGTGCAATGATCTGGGCCTTGACCTCGTCGTAGTTGGTGACGTCGTCCATGGACTTCTTTTCTTCGACCGTGATACTGAACTCGAGGGCGGCGTCCAGATCGTTAATGAGCTCGTCACAGGCGGTCGGGTCAACGGCAAAGTTGACGGGGATATCGGCGCGGAAGACACCAGCCTCAATACTCTCGACGTGGCCACCGACGTACGTCTCGGCATCAAGCAAGTGGCCCTCCCAAAATGACTCTTTGGGCGAGACGTGCTTGTTGGGCAGCACAATCTCCTTTTGGTAGGCCTGGACCATGAGCAGCATCTCACAGAGCGTGCCGGTACCTTTGCGCAGGACCTCGTCCGGGCTCAGAGGCAAAATCGTGCAGAGCGAGAAGATGAAGGGGTGGACATATTTCATGTACAGGTAGTAGGTGGCGACAGCGTCGGAGACAGAGTACTCGGCCAGTGTCTGAGGCCGCTCCTGGGCATAGGGCAGCATAAGCTCGGGATCGAGCTCGTCGGGGTCGTAGCCAAGCTTGGCGACGGTGACGGCCTTGAGACCACGACTGCCCTGGGGCAGGTAGGAGTCACGGTTGACCCAGTGGAAACAGTCCATGTGTACAGAGTAGTCGCACTTGTACTGCTCCTCGCTGTCGCGGCGCCAGCCGATCTCGTGGTACATGTCAATGCCGTTGGCAGAGGCGCGGGCCTCGACAAAGGGCCAATCGAAAAAGTCACCGTTGTAAGTGGCAATGACCGTCGGGCGGGCCTCCTTAACGTGGAGGAAGAAGCGCTCCAGCAACGACTTCTCGTCGGGCTCGTTGAAAATCATAAACGGACCGGGGTACTCGGGACGCGGCGTGTACTCGAAATCGGCAATGTCTTCCGAGACAATCTCGCGGTTCGTGATGAGGAAACCCTGGCCGTCGATCATATACGAAACCATCATGACCTGGTCAATGGTGGCGTCGGGGAACTTGAGGGGCGATTTCGTGGTCTCGATATCGAACGCCATGACGACAGGATCAGCCATGGCCAGACGGTCCTCATTGCAGGTGACAGTTGTGACACCGTGCTTGACGTCGACGGTGTACCACTTGGCAACGCGAATGTCCATATCAATAAGGACACGGACATGGTAGGGCACGTCGTACTCGCGGATGTCGACAATGTAGTCGCTGGCCTCGGCCACGGATGTGTTTGTGCGGCGGGCCTGGTCGTCGGCGTGTGCGTTGCGCGAGTCGTCGTCAAACAAGTCGTGGCCGTAGCCGTCGTCGCCGGTGCCGTCTCCACCACCGCCCAGGATTGTGCTTGCACCGGCCACTTCGGCATACGTGTCCATGGCGTTCATGCCCTTCTTGTTGGCCTCGGCAATGGGCATAATGTCGCGGCGGACAGTCATGAGGTTCTGGACATTGTCAAACCGCAGCTCCAGGAACGTGCGGCGGTAGCCTAGCAAGTGGTTGGGCATCTGCAGGTCCTCTTTATCAATACGTTTCACGCGCTTGACGAGTCCTCCGCCGCCCGGTACTCGCTTGCACCACTCCTCGACTTCTGTCTCGTGGCCCTTGCGCACGGCCACCAAAAAATAGGGCTCGTACTCGATCGTGGCCTTGAATGTGGTGGCGTCGGCGTCGGGCGCCGCGTTCTCGTTGCCGTCCGGGTACAGGTCGATAAAGTAGAGGTCGATGGCGGCCCGGCCGCCGCCGCCTTCGACACGGTCGTCCTCGATGGACGTGGGTTCGACGTTGACAAGCCAGCCTTCGCGCCGGCGGCCGCCCTCGTAGCGGGGGAAGCCCATCCTCTCGTCAATGGCGTGGGCGAGGCGTGTGCGTTCCCACTTCTCGTCGGCGGAGGTGCCTTCGTTGCGGCCGCCGCCGGCGGTAAAGGTTCTCTGTTTTGCGCTGCCGCCATGGTACGCTTTTTTGCCGCCGCCTTTGCGGAAGCCTTTTTGGGGCTGCCGCCGTAATGTTGTGTTGGGCATTGTGTGTGAGAGGGAGGGGGAGGTATAGGAAAAGGAGGAGAAGGGGAGGAGAGAGGACGAGGAACAATGCGGTCCTCGTCAGTCTACTCTCTTGACATGAACAAGGATGTCGATGTCAGTTGAGATGAGGTAGGAGGAAAAGAGTGTGATCGTGACTGTGCAGGCCGGACTGCAGTTCGTAGTAATCTCGGCAGGTTCGTGGTCGTATATCGTCGTCGGAGAAGGGGTATCGTGATGTCTTGAGGTTGAGGTATGTGGAATGCAGAACTGGGAGGAGGAGGAAGTCGTCTGAAAAGGGAGGGAAAACAAGCACGCCAAAAATGGTAGCCAAACAAGACGGGAAGGAACAATCACCGCTACAGAGTATTACAAAGGGAAAGAGGTATTGGTCGGTGTTTCTCTCTACGGAACAGTATTGTGGGCAGCACCTTCCCCATTTTCGCCTTTGCGCGTAAAGGGCTGACCAGGGAAGGAAGCATTGAGATGAGACGCGTCGAGTGTCCCGCCTGTAGCAAGAGACGCGTTTTTAACGTGTCGCGCGCTAAATGACAGAAGGGAGTTAAAATGCGGCCCCTAATTTTGCCGTGGCCAGCGCTGTAAATTTGTCAGACAGCGGTCGGCCAGATATGTCGAGCCCCTGAAAGAAAATGAAAAACGCGTCGGCCACGGCCCGTTTAAGTGGTCTCGGCGGTCAGCAAAGAAAACAAAAGACCAAGTGCAGGGCTCGAAAATAGTGGATTCTCCGTGCACAGACTAACCAAGTGCTCCCCTCACTCTTGGTCTGTCAGTGTCCTGCAGTACGGCTTTGCTTCTGACGTCGAAGCTCGCAGAGTGGGGCATTTTTATCAATTTTGCAAGACTTCAAGAAATCAGACGATTCGACAACGTCACACTCGCGAGCGCATAACAGCAACAGCGAAACACCACCCATTGAGAGACCACTTCACAGCTCCGACTATCCTCATCTCTTATCTCTTCTCCCCACGCCTCTCCTCCACCGCACACAACCATGGCCGCCGACGCAACACCGGCGCCGCCGCAGCCGACAACGGCCCAGACGGCCACCTGGGGCGCACAGCACTTTGACAAGGCACCGACAAAGGAGGACCTCCAAAAGTCACAGACAGAGTCACAATCTTTACCATCACAACCCTCGACAGCTCAGACACCCGGGCAGCCTGGGCAGCCTGGCCCCCCACAAAAGGCTTCGGTCACGGACGCCGTCAAGTCCATCAAGGCCGGCGACTTCTTGACCGTCTACCAGGTGCCGTGCGCGCGCCAGGGTTTCCTGACGGGCATTGGCGGCGGCGCGGCGATTGGCGGCTTGCGGTACATTCTGGGCGCGAGCATACCCAAGGCGGCGAACTGGGCGGTGGGCGCGTTTGTGGCGGGCGGCATCGTGGCCTTTGAGGTGTGCCAGGCGTCGCGGCGAGCGGAGGTGGCCAAGATGAAGCGGGTCGTCGAGGTGTATGATAGAAAACAGGCCGAGATACGGCAGCGGGAGAAGGCCAAGCAGCGGGCAGCGGCGGCGGCAGCGCTCGAGGAAAAGGCACGGCTGGAGGCGGAGGCAAAAGCGGCGAAACGATGGTACAAATTTTGGTAGGCGGCGGAGCTGCGATATGAATTCAGTGTACGATATATACGATATATACGATACGAGCAAAAAAATCACAAAAAGAAATTCAACTCAAAGAGCCTACGAGGGTATGTCTATGATCATAAGTGTATTGTATTCATAGGACCTTTGCAATAAGAGGAATAAAATAATAAGGAATAAAAGTAATTGAAGCAAGACAACGATTCAAAGCAAACGTAGAGGACTGTGGGTATCAACTCAGTGAGTATGTACGTACAAAAAGCAGGCAGCATAGACAGGTGCATAATCATAAGACGTCGTGTGTCGTCATGTAACCAAACGAAGAGATATAACATCGAGAGAAAAACAAAAGGAAAGCGTTAAAACCAGAAACCAAAGGCATATAAGGCATATACAGCCTAGCCAGAATTCAACGCCAAACCAACAAAAGAGAAAAGTAAAATGAGTGAAAGAGAAACGGAGATGAAGAGAGAGGGAGGGCCAAGAAGGAGGGCCGAGAAGGAGGGCCGAGGGCCTACGTCGACAAGATGGACGTCGGACTGGGCACGGCATCGGGCTCCTTAAAGCGGATCGTGACGGGGCCGGTCTCGAGGAAGCGCACGCGGCGGACCGAGGGCGAAGGCGTGGTCGTGGGCGACGAGAGCGCGGCGGCGGCAAACGAGCGGGGTGTGCTGGGGTCGGCCATGGGCAGTGGTTGCGAGAGGGACAGCGGCTCGGCCCCGGCGCTTGAGGCCGACGAGGCCGAAGAGGCCGACGACTGGGAGGACGACGCCGACGCCGACGCCGACTGCGACTGCGACAGCCTCGCCGCCTGGTTCCCCCGTGTCCGCTGCAGACTGCGCCGCGCCCTGGCCTCGCGCTCCTCCCGCTTGCGGTAGGCGGCCAGCTGCTGGCGCCGCTTGAGGGCGCGCGCCAACGCCATGGCGGGCGTGGGCTTGAAGCCGATGCCGTTAACACCGGTGCCGTCGTCGTCGGCGTCGTTGGGGTCGTAGACGGTGATCTCGTCGTCTTGCCAGGTCAGGGAGGCGCGGAGGGGGTCAATAATAATACGGTCGGGTGAGGAGGTCGGAGGCGACGAAGTCGACGCCGCGTCGGCGGCGGCGGCAGTTGTGGTGTCAGGCTCGTCATCCCTCTTCATGCGCTTGCGGAGGGGAAGTGCTGGCTCCGAGTTTGAGTTGTCCGTCTTATCCGTCCTTGTCTTTGCGTCGGCTTCGCCAGCGCCCCCAAAGTACTCGTCGGCTTCCTTGTCGTCCTTGCCTGCAATGGCCAAGCTCCCGAACCGGTGCGCAACGCGTGTGCGCGGGCTGCTGGCGCCGGTCTCCTGGGCTGCGAGGTCGGCGCCGACGCCGCTGCCTGCGACAAACGAGGCGAACGCGAGGCCTGTTTGTGTTGGGAGGGTGGGGGAGGCCACGCCCGCGGACGGCGCTCCTTGCGGCTTCGGCGCAATAAACGAGAAGCGCGGTGTCGTGGCAGATGGAGGTGAGCTTGACGCAGCTGGGGGTGGGGGCGGCCGATACGGCGCGGCGTGCAAGGCAATGGTTGTCGTGCGGGGAAGCAGTGGGCGGAGAGCCGTTTGCTGTTGCTGCTGCTGTTGTGTGGGGTGCGCGTCGTCTCTGCCCTCATCATCGTTGTCACGTTTCCGCTTGGATGTGGTCGATGTTGTGGTGTTTGCTGTCGTGTTTGGATGCACTACCGAAGGCGCCGGGTCTGGTATCTCTGAAGATGCCATCGTGATTTCGTGTTTGGACGCTGATGGTGCTGGTGAAGGAAGGGCTGTCGATTCTGTCGATTCCGTCGTCGCTATTGCTGTCGCTGTCCGAGAGTGTATCGCTGCTTCCGTTGCCGGGTCGGGCGGCGGACGTGACGAGTCGGTCATTTGCCAGTTGAGGGTTGCGGAGGCAGGTGCAGACACAAGGCAGGTTGCGTTGCCAGGTGAGTGCCAAGGTCGCTGTGGATAAATCGGAGATCGCGAGATTGGCAGGTGGCGGTTTGATAAGAGTGAGGGGATGTGAACGAGGTGAGAGGCGGTTGTCAGAAGGACGAGAAGAAAGTGAAACCGATAATTGTATAATGTATTTCGAACTATTTTGTATAGTATGTCGTTTCGTGTCTGATAAGAAAGATGTCAGACGGGAGCGCGGCCGACGAAGACGAAGTTGTTGAGGTCGAGAGTTGAGGAAGGGCTGACGTTGGGTCACACACATTACTGTTAGTATTACTGTGTACACGCAAAGAGCCCAGTCACACGCAACGTGAATGGTGCCAGTGAGGCAACTGTCAATCGGCCTGCTGTGGGGCAAACGGGGCGCTGTTGCTATTGTTGCTCGTCTGGGCCTTACGCGTTTGCAGGCCTCTGAACAAAGAGTGATGTTCATAAATGGAAGGAACAAATGAATCGAATCGAAGAGAAAGGATCGCCAACTCTCGATCGTCTCGACCATCTCGATTGCTCCCCTCAAAATCACTCGTTTGTGTGTCGCTCCCCCTCTTCCCGGGAAAAGCACGCAACCCTCACAAGTCCACAGTCCGCACCTCCGTCGTCGTGTGCGCTTGTTTCCCTCACGCGCTCAATTTGGTTGGCTCTCAGTGGCTCTCAGTTGCTCTCAGCTTGTCGCTTTCTCGTTCATCCTCATCCTCCACTCCTCCCTTCACAGATCAGGTTAGTTTTAGTTCTCAGGAGCGAAAAACAGTCGGTGACAGGGCGTGAATAGGGCATCGATCTGGCCCCGCCTCGCTGGTGACAATGTGGCTGGGCACTAAAATGCAGACGATGAGCCGAAAAGAGGGGCAACTTAGGCCCCAACTGATCAAAGGCGGACATCAGTCATCAGTGCAAACAGCCAACACCGCCAAATCTGATCCCTACTACGGACAATTACAAGTACAACCCTACAATGTGTTCTGCCTCGAAGCCCGACATTGAGCCCGAAATACGCATCTGCATCGTGGGAGGCCACGTGTGAAATCGGGCGTCATTCTGGGAAATACAGATAGATCACGTACATGATAAACATGCAAAACTCGCTACACTTTGCAATAAAATCAACCCTGCCAACCAGGGCCGATTGGGCTGTCCAGATTGCACTCAATGTGATATGCGATAGAGCAGGACGTACATCACTTATAGCACTTATAGCACTTATAGCGCTTATAGCGCTTACATCGCCTCATCACGCTTACTGTCAAGTGATCGGATTGTCTTTATATTTTTCGTCCTATTTTATGGGACAATAAAATCAGACCGTTTTGAAAACAACCACTTATACGAGCAGTGACGTGTCCGCCACCACATACAACTCGAATGTGGCATTGTCCACGAGAAAGTCCTGGCCTTCGTCCGACCCCGAGAGCAAATAAACACATACTGGATGGCAATATTATCAACATCAATATCAATATCAGAGCTGCCACCGGCTGGGACGCGCAGCAGGCTGGCCACTTGTAAGTGGCATTGTCGCAAGACTAAAGACTCTAGGTGTACTCCGTAAAAGCTAGCTATTCATGCTTTTACACACTATTCGTAATTTTGCAAACATCAGCAATACCAATTCCCCGACGACCGTAGGGTACGTAGTTGACCTAAGCCGCAAGATCGCGGTGAGGCAGAAAAGAGAGTCCTCCGTTCCGCCTTTTCTGGTTGACCCCGGATTTCACTCAATGTTGGGGGCGCTTTCACTGATGAACCCCAATCTTCTCTTCTTGGAGACTGAGAGATGCCGGACCTACAACAATCTAGACCCTGCCTTGTGGGAGGACCGGCCTCTTGCGCAATCCGGCAATGAAAACAGCATCATGTGATGTGTCAAGGGCGCCACAAAAAATGGGAGACAAGATTGGCGAGCTGCGGAGACTTGCAGGTGAAAGACAAAAGATCGAGCAGGGCTGTTGGCTCGAATAAGTCGCACAAAATCGTTGGTGCCCAAAGAGGCTATCTTCTTCAAGTCTCGGTTTCTGTTCGACCTGTCTTGTCCAAGCATTGCTGCGACTATATAGGACAGGTCTTTGCTAATATCACCAGGATATCCAATACACCCGGAAGAACAAAATAGCAAAAAGGAGTGTGTGCAAAATGCCAAAACGCAAAAGTGCAAAATGTACAAGACTTTGATAAGCAGACGCTTTTTATATACAAAAGAGCAAAAGACGCTTCCCGTTCCCAATAAGTAGTAAGTGACAAAGTAACAAAAATACCAAAAGGGTGCCAAGTTCCAAAAAATATATACTCCCACCATGTCTTCCATTGGCCACTTCCAATGGGAATGAAACTTGTGTGTTGTGTGTGTGTCTTGTGTCCTGTTTGACCGTTTGACCACATTGGCCACATTCACACCTCCCCGTAGATTGCTCCACTCTCCATTCTACCTCTACCTCTGCCGAGCTTGGATGTAGCTGTCGAGGTTCGGCTCTTGGTCGTTGTTGTTCAGCAGACTGTCTATGCTGCCCACACTGCTGGGTCCCTTGCGCCGCTGGAACTGGCCGTGACCGGGCAGCGGGCCTGTGTGGCTGTAGCTGTCCTCGGTGCCAGACATGCTCACACCCGCGACACTGCCAGGTCCGCGCATGCTGGCCATGCTGCCCATGCTGACACTACCGGACGGCCCGGGTGCAAAACCGCTGGCACTGCCCATACTGCCCATGCTCATGCCGCTAGCCCCGCTGACAACACTCCCGCCCGTCACGCTCGCACCGCTGACACTCCCCGCCGCCGTGCTCGGCACTTTGGGCGGGCCAAACAGCGACGACTGGAAATCGCCAAACCACGCCCACCAATCGGCCTGGTCTTCCTCGTCCGACCCCGCGAGCTCCATCATATCCATGTCGTCGTTGTTCATCATGGGCTCTTCGTCGACCGTGAAGGGCCGGCTGCGGTCCGGCAGGTCGCCGTACATATTAGTGTTGTCGACCTCCAGGTCCATTTCGACCGTCGGATACGGGTTGTTGGGGTTCCCGCCGGTCGACTCGGACCCGCTATCGGGCTCTGTGTTCATGGCCTCGGGGACGCTGCCGATGAGGTTGCTGATCGACAGGACGGCATTCGAGGTGGGCGGCGTGCGCATCGACGACTGGACGGTCGTGCCGCGGCCGATACCGGGGTTGCGTGGTGGCTGGTGAGCATTGTTGGCGGCCGCCGCCTTCTTCTTGTCCAGCTTCTTCTTCTTGCGGCCTGCCAGGTCCAACACCTTGAACGACCGCAGCCGCACCGCAAACGCATCAAAGATAATGTTGCGCACCGTGTAGCCGAGCGGGTGAGGGACTGTGCGCACGCGCTGGAACCGGCTGGCCACGCCTTCAATGACGTCCGTAAACGCCGGCAGCGTCACGCCTTCGGGCACGCCCATCGGCTTGGTGTTACCGCGGAAGTAGGCCGTCAGTTTAGCCAGAGTCAGATCCGCGTGCACCAGCTGCGTCATGAGCGTTCCGGGGAACTGGTGATACAAGCTGAGAGGGAGCGTCAGGTACACGTCAAAGAACGACTTGGCCGCCATGTAGCACTGGATGGGCATGTCGTTTTCGATCGGCGCGCTGCCATCGTCCGAGTCGCGGCTGGGCGTGCTGTGCGACTTGGAAGCCCCCGAGTGGGTCGACAGGCTGAGATCGTAGATATAGATCTTGGCCGAATAGTAGGCCAGTTGGACTTTGACTAGAAGGGGCAAGATTAGCAATGAACAAGTGAACACGTGCTGGGGGAAGAAACCTACAGTCTGTCTGCATCTCGCGAGGCAGGCCACTCCAGATATTGGCGAGGTCGGCGCTAAAGTTCTCAATGTGCGTGCGTACAGGGACGGCATAGCGGCCGCCGCAGAGCTCGGCATCGCGCTGCACCTGGAGAACCCGGCTGATAAGGTAGTAGAGGCGGACGGTAATGGCCAGTTGGTAGTCGGCGGCGACAACGGCCGTGACGGGCGCAGACGAGTTGGTCTTTTCGTGGTACGCCGTCTCAAAGAATCGGCAGGTCTCCTCGAGCTGCAGTGTGTAGTGCAGCGGCGTCAGCATGATAATGCCGTCGGACATGGCGTGCGACATGATGAAGCCGCCAGCCAGCGCACGGCGCTCCTCCAGCGTATGGCCCTCGTCGGGGGCGATCATAGTGGGGCCGTGCATGGTCTTGGAGACGTAGCGGTCGAGAGGCGAGCGGTGGTTCGTCTTGGAGAACTCAAGCTTGTTGAGGCCCAGGTCGTTGATCAGGGCCATGGTGATGTGCATCAGGTTGGTGTACTGCGGCAAGATAAAGTTTTGCGTGATGAACCAGTTGACAAAGATCAGCAGGCCCTGCAGCAGATGCAGCGCCTTGTTGTTATTCAGGAACAGCTTGTCTGTGATGTAGTAAATGATGGCACGGGCCAGGTGGTTCTGGCGCTCAAAGTCGTGGTAGCACGTCACAAAGACAATGCTGAGCCAGACAAGCGGCTTTTCGGACTGAAGCTGGGAGACCTTCATGTCAGGCGGGGGCGGCTCCATGTACGGGTTAAACTTGCTAAAGGCGTCCCGGTACAGGCGGAGCAGCTCTTCAGCCTCGCGCTCCTCCATGTTGAATACGGAGTCGATCAAAATCTGGTGCACGTTCTGGGCCGATGCAGCTGCCACGGGCGGTTCTGGTGGCGCAGAGAGACCAGCGGTCGAAGTCGGGCTCGCAACAGACGGTGTGGCTCCAGAACTGCCGCCCAAACCGCCGGGTGGAATGACTGTGGCGGACGAGCTGCTACCGGCGTACGAGTGCATGGTATTCGGGTCGACGGACGGCGGCGATCCGACGGGTGGCGGTGGTGGGAGAGAGAAGGCTGGCGGCGGTGGCGGCACGACCGGTGCCGATGGTATTTGTATTGGGTGTGTCGGCATGCCGTGAGCGGAGGATGCGGAGGAGGGCGCGGCCTTGACGCTGGCGGGCGGTGTGACGCCATTTGCGTATTGCTGGTGAAGATGTGGTTGTTGGAGGTGCTGCTGCTGCATTAGGTGGGGTGCCGGATGACCGGGCAAGGGCTGTTGTTGCATTGCCGGATGTGGTGCGCCTGACGGTGCGTGTTTCTGCTGCGGCTGACTGCTGCCAGACCCCCTGTAGTTTGCGCCGCTAGCTGTGCCGCCCGGCGTGGGTAGCTTGGAGAGCGAAGGTATGCGGCTGGCGGGGAATGCTGAGGTCTGGCCCGAGCCGGCCGCTTGCGCGGACGGCCTTGCCGGCGAGCCTGATGCGAAGTTGTTGCTGGAGGTTCGCGATGACGTACCCTTGCCGTGGGGCGACGCTGTTTGCGGCGCCACCGAAAAGGTCGAACGACTTGTACCGGGTCTAGAACAGGGGTTAGTATATGCGTGTAAGGTAGGGACAGAGGATCGCGCGGGCGTCTGGGCTGACTTTATGGCTCCAACACGCCGCTTTTTGCGCGGGCGCGTGGGCAGGAGGCAGTCCCGATTGAGGCGCTCGCATCGCTGGCATCGGGGAACGGCGGGTGTGCCTTCCTGGCCGGGCGCGGCCGAGGAGGCGGAATGTGAGGTGCCGGCAAGGTCGTTGCTTGTGCTGTTGATAAAGTCGAGGCCGTCAATGAAGCCGTCGCCGGCCTCGGCGTCGTCGGAAAACACACACTTTGCTTTCGCGGCAGAGCAGCTGAGGCAGGCGCGGTGGCCGCCGGGCGGCACAAACTTAACGGTGTCCATTATGAGAGAGATGGTAGGTGAAGATTAAAGTCAGGAAGTCAGGTGAGCGGAAAGAGAGGTGCGCGCACAGGCGCGAATCGAGTGGGACGAGGCCCGAAGGGGCCGAAAGGTAGGATGCGCTCCCTAGACAAAAAGGCGGGAGCTGACAGAGTCTGCTTTGGATTACTCGAAAGATCTATCTATGCCCGGACACTCAGCCGACCGACGACGGCCGGCAACCTCTGGACATTAGAAAGCATCTGGTAGCTGTGGTTGTGTATCGAGAATCGGATCGGCGGGGTACAACGGTTGTCGTCGGTGTCGTCGTCGCGGCCGGAATACAGCTGCAGAGAGTGCGCGCGTTGTCGCCGGCGAGAGAACAAGGGGCAACCGGTTTTCAAAGGTTCCCCGGATGAGAGAGTTTGATCGGATCGCGATGCGATACAAGCGAAGCGGCAAGGCGGCAAGGGGGAAGACTCGCGAGGTCGCAAGGTCGCAAGGTCGCAAAAAGGTTGCGACGTCGGCCAAGTTGTGAGGTGGTTGTGAGGTCGCCCGCGACAAAAGAAAAAAAAGCCCGAGATGTTGGAAGTTTTTCGCCAAGAACGGAGAAAGAGACGGTTAAAACAATATAGAAAGGGAGAGGGAGGTGGGAGAAGTAAGATACGAAATAGGCGAGGTGGGCGAGGCGAAGTGGGCGAAGGCTCAAGGTCGGAGAAAAGTGTATTGAAGGAGCTTGACAGAGGGAGTAGGCAGCCAAGAGACAAAAAAAAGAGGTGGAGCGCGACGTCGGCGGCGAGCTTGAGCGACCATGCGGAACAAGCCTCAAAGTATGGAGTAACTCCGTGTGCTTGTAAGTAAAAAAGATACAAAAGACACCCAAAAGATACAAGCTACGAGCGCCAGCCCCCAAGGCGAAGGCGAGACCGGGATTTGGGGATAAGAAAGACGAAAGAAGAAGGAGAAAAAAGAAACGGATGGAAGAGAAAAAAAAAAAAGGACGGATAGAAAAGCCAAGGACGGTCTCGAGCGCGCGTTGCAGGGCACGAGCAGCAAACGAGAGTGAGGAAGAGAAGGAGAGTAAGAGGGACCACCGAACACAGACCAAGTCCAGACACAGACCACCAGAGACCAAGACCAGGCGGCGGGACCAGGACCAGAGACAGAGAGGAAGAGAGGGACCAGAAGCCAGGAGACGGAGGCCGGGACCTTGCTGAATGCGGGAGGCGGGCGGTAATGATAAAAAAAAGGATTAAAAAAAAGATATGCAAGCTAATATGCAGGTGTGGTGTTATTGATGTTTTGTGTATCGGGCGGATTCCTGTTAGGGAAACAATGGGGTGTGTGAGGAGTGCTTGCAAGGAGTGTGAGGTGAGCAGTGTTGAGAAGAGGAGCGGCGGCGTATGCAGGCTGCGCGCAAGTGTGTGAAAAAAGTGTGGAGGGGCGTGGGAGCGTGGTGCGAAATAAGGAGAACAGAAAAGTACAAGTACTTGGTTCTTGGGGATTGGGGATTGGGGAATGGGGGTTGGAGTTCGTTTCGAAGTCGAGTATTCCCGGCTTGCGTCAAGTCAGGGTATGCACTTAGTAAAGATACAGGTCTGACCAAGTCGAGGAAAGTGGACGCGAGGCGTGGGTGAGCCGATGAGCGATGCACGGCGTCGGAGACGAGGGGTGACGAAGGAGGAGAGGAGGAATAAGGAAGTTGCAAGGATAAAGAGGGAAAGACAAAAGGGGACAAAAGAAGAAAAAGAGGCAAAAGAGACGAGAGATAAAAGAGCAGGGAAAAGAGAAAAGAGTGGTGCGTAATGTGACAGATTGAAAGAACAGGTCAGTCGAGGGGTCCCCAGACAAAGCGGCAAAACGGCGAAACTCAAAAAAAACGAGAAAATATGTCAATGGACCAGCGAGCCAGGGTCAAAGACTCAACAGAGATCCGGCGGGCACCCGATTACGACAGAATCGCAAGATGCGACAGGGTTGATGACAAGGTAGAGAAGACAATAAGACAAGGTCAAAATATTGAAAAGAGTGAGAGAATAAAAACAGAGAAGAAATGACCAAATGCAAAGTGAGGGTAAAATGGGCAAACGTAAAACGTAAAACGTGACTGCACTCGCTGAGAACGGGGAACGGCAATCGAACAAGACACGAAGGCCAACAATCAGTGAGAGGAGGGCGAGGCAAGACTCCGCACTCTGAAAAGACAAGAAAAACGTCAGAATGCGGTTAGGGGCCAATTGCAATGGGTGAAGATGACTGGCCAAGATCGCTCCCTGCTTGGAGCTCGGACTGTGGGCTGTCTTCGTAAAACGGCGAAAGGCAGCAGAAAGAATGCTTGGGTGGTGCCAGTGAAGGATTGGGGGTCAAAAGGGTCCCTCTCGTTCTTTCAATCCCTCCCATAAACAGTCTAGGCCGGGGAGCGAGCGACAAGACCGACACGACTGTGAAAACAAAAAGGGAAACAAGAAGCGCGAAACGAGAGAGCAAAGGAGGCAAAGGGCGAAGATGATCGTATGAGAGAGGGGACGATGAGCGTGCAGGAAGAGCGACAAAATGCAAAATTGACAATGAACAAAACACAGAACTCACAGAACAGAGAAGAAGCCAAAGTCAAGACGAAAAAGGGGGCTCAGGAACGTCGTCGCTTGTGACCTGACTTGTCGGGCAGTTACGTCGTCGGGGAAAGAACGACTGCGAGCCAAGTGCCCTCTTTCCATTACGGAGAACCACAATTTAGTGCCTACGCGGCGTCGATGGACGCCCGCAGGGAGGAGCGATTGGAGATGTTCTGTTCTTCTCTCTAGTGTGCTGCCTCCTGCCTGCCGAGCCTACTCAACCTCTGACGTCGTAACAGAAGGAGCGATGGAGAACAACTGGGGCGGTCGGGGGGGCGAAAAATAGCAATCGCGCCCGTTTATTTTCCGACGGATGTCAACGGCGGAGGCAATAGGTCGCGAGTACATGTAGTCTCGTAATGACATTAGTCTGGCAAGAAGAATGTAACAGAGGACATGCCCAATCTCCAATATCTCTTTGAGGTCTTACATATTTTAAAGAATGGGCGAACAAAGACACAACGGTCGAGCAGGAATGTTGCAAAAGAATGGATATGCATTAAAGAATTGCGCGATCTTTGATGCAGTTGGAAAGACCCGATATTTCGCGTTGCACAGGATCAAGATATCTGGAGAACGCGTGTGCGTACTTGCTAGCCACAGCGAGATACAAGTATCGATATGTCTTGGGCGTACTTGTACCTAGCTGTGATTGGTCTTCAGCGAGACGACAGCAGGCTCACTTTCGGAGATCCCTCCGCTCTGTTGTCATTCGTTGTTCGTCTCGCCTGTTCCTTCCTGTTTTTTGTCTTCAGCACGGCAGTGAGAAGTGGAAAGAGCCAAGAGCCCCGAGAACGCAACTTACTCGTTTGATCGCATGGCTGCCCTGGCGCCTACCCTAAAAGTGCCCTACTAACTACCCAGAGGCAGTTGGCTCTTTCACAAGAACATCTGGCCGAAACCTGCCTCGAAACTCGTTCACTGAATCGGCCCCTTACTCTTTCTTCGTTCTTGGTTCTGGTCTTGTCTCTTTCATCAAGCGGTCCTATTCGCCTCTCGGGCCTCACTGGCTCACTAGTCACCGGTCACTGGACTGTGACCAAATTTGGGGGCCCTTTCGAGATACTCCGTAGTGTCTCTCTTTTCTTTGTCTTGGCAAAAGACTGGCACAGAGGCCTGGACTTGCATCTGACTTGCATCTTATTCTGGGTCGACGACGGAGTACAGACGAGACACCCCTTTATTGGCGCCGGCCTCTTTCCTTTTCTCCCTTGCTTGCTGGAGCAAGTCGGGTGTAAGTTTAGTTTGGGGGGTGTTCCGTGGTCCTGTTGGTTATCAGGACCTCTCTCTCTCTCTCTCTTTCCTTGGGCTTGTTGGAGGGATGTTCGTCCCGAATCGTGCCCCAAAAGAGCCCGATCAGGCAAGTCTGCGAGGTCAACTGCCATTTCTTTGTGCCATTTGTGTCTTACGCCTTTCTACTGCACAGTGACAACGGAGGTACGGTGTTGCATTGTTTCCAGTAAATCCGGTGGGTGGGAGAACGAGTCTGTTGGCACTTGGCGGCCGGTCGTTTACTGAATACTGGGTGTCGATTTCTGTTGGTTCCAATGGTTCTGTTCTTGTCGAGCTGTTGTCCCTTTTCCTTTGCTCTGAGCTGCTCGTTGCTCGTTCTTGTTGGTTCCTCGGCCTGTTTCTTGTTTCTCTTTCTCTTTCCTCGTCGTATTATATTTCCTAGTCTACTCAGCTCATCTAGCATCGAATGTCTCGAACAGCTCCGGGCAAGACAGCACTACTGGAGATGAAAGAGATTCGTACTATTAGTCTGTTCCCCTCTCGCCTCCGGAGAGATGTGAGACAGAAGCCGGAAAAGAACAAAAGAATCAGAGGCAATTGGCAAGTTCCATGAGCTCTCCAGGATGTAATGGCCCGATGTAATTGCAAAAGCAAAAAGCAAAAGCAAAAGGCGAAAAACGAAAGCGAAAAGTGAGAGCGACATCGATCTCCACGGCAGTGCATGCTTCTTTTTCTTGTTTTCTTGTTTCGGGGGTGGTTGGTGATTAACTCGAACTATTGTAATTGCATCCCTGACCCAGGCCTAGCATGTGCTCTCGCTAAGCTATCTTGTTCAACCGATGCTGTGCTCCCTGACCCCGTATGTGCTCCTGTACGATACGAGCTCTCTGGACAAAGTCGCAAGTCAGGGTACTTCCGTTGTTGTTGGCAGCAAGGCGAAGCTTGTCGTCCAAGTTGATGCCGTTGGTCCAAAAGCCAAGGCGGGGGAAAGAGGGAGGATAAAGGAAAGAAAGAAAGAAGGAAGAAAGAGAGAATGTCAAGGACAATCTACGGAGCATCTGCATGAAAGAGAATACGACCATGGGAGGGCAAAGGAACATGGGAAAGTCAGGGATATGCGTCTTTTGGCGAAACATGCAGGCGGACAAGCAGAATTGCATTCCCCTCGCCGTGATAACCAAAGAGGCAAACGCCCTGTCCGGCTTTCCGTGAATCATCGACGCTCGGCACGTGGTGTATTTCTTTTTGTCAGTCACCTCGTCACTCACTTTGTCGACTTGTGTCGACCTTCCTTTTCCTCTGGCCGTGTCTTATCGTTCTTTGTTCCCAGTCTCTCATGGTTACCTCCGGGCCGTTGTTTCTCCTGTGACTTTACTCCTTCCGCGATGCTCTCCTCATTATCATGTCTTTTCTGCGATGTTGCAATGTTGCAATACTTGCTGAAATGCCGTACTTGTGTTTCGTCTTTTGTCTCGTTTGCCTTTCCTGTCTTTTCTTGCCTTTTTTGATATCTTGGGACAGAATTGCTGCCCATCTTCTCCTCGCTTGGTTCTGCCCAACACAAAGAGACTATGCAGGGCCAGCTCCGTGCCAAATTCTGCAGTCATTCCAAGGGACGCTGCATTTTCTGCAGAAGACTGAGGCTCAGCATTAACCTCGTTTACTCAACAAGAGCAGACCCCTTGCGCTTGCACTATACCTCTCCTTATCCCTCTCTCTCTTTCTCTCCGCCTCATTCTTCCGCACATCCATCCTCGTTCTGTTCCCATTTTGCGCCATGAACTTGCCGGGCGCTTCCATCGTCCATCTGCTGCAGATGCATGCACAAGCAGAACGTACAACACCAGGTATCTTGTCTTCTGTCCTCCTCTTCTTTTAGTTTCCCTCACTTTATCCGGCAAGAGAATCCCTGCTCGTGCTGCACGATGCACGACGTGCAAACCAAAAACGCCCCTAGCGAAACCCAGGACCCAAGAAAATGGGATTGCAAAACTTTTTGTCAGGAAATATGCAGGCAAAAACATGCAGGAGCGTCGCATTTCCAGTTTGCCAGAGTAAAAGTGTGAGAGACATGACAGGCTCGCAGGATGAAGAGTGAACCAGAAGACAAGTCGGGTTGAACCCGTCAAATCTCGGGCCCATCCTTACCCATCAAGCCCATCCTCGCCCATCACCAAACTTGTTGGAAATGTGGCTAGTCCTTTCCGGTATCTCACCGCTTCGCATTTCATTGGATCATTGGATCGCGGATCCCAAGCTGCAGGAAGACCCAGAAGAGGGCCTGGATATCGTCGTTCCTACTTGCCGAGCTACGAGCTTGTTTCGACTACTGCGTGCTATGTATTTTTTCTTTTTTTTCCCTCTCATTTTCTTCCCTCTTTTGTCTTCATATGCACCTGCATTGCATAAGTGCAGACGCGATCTGCAGGCCATGGGCATGGGTCCCTCACCGAGGACAAGGAAGTGGGGAGAAAGCGGCATGAAGACGTGAAAAAAGTAAAAGGACGACGGAGACAAGGGCAGACTGCGAACAAATCGAAAATGAACATGATTTTTTCGACAAAATCGATATGCACGCTGCAGGTCTACGGCGTCTCGCCCGTTGTGGTATAGACAGGCGAGGCATTTCCAATTATCAACCAACAGTGCATGTCGTCTTTGCCCGTCGTCTGCAATCTACAATACCTCATGTTTGATGTTTCGTGTTGTCTGCAATGTATCCTCGGCCCGGCCTTGTCGTCTTTCTCTTGTCTTCCATTCGTCTTCCCTCTCGTCTTTCGTCACCGCAAGGTCGCAAATGTCTCCGTCTTTATGCATTTTTTGCATGGCCTGGACAGCCCTTTACGATTCACACAGCCTACCAAACAGTATTACTCAGTAAGCCCACTAAATAAATCCATATCCACCAAATCCGCGGCCACCAAATTCACGAATCCACTGCCCACTTTGGTCCTCCACCGCCCATACGACGCCATCTGGGGACGCTGCTCCGTACACGTACATTGTCCTCTCGGGTTGCTTCCAACGTCCGTTTGGGACCACTTCTCACGCGCTGGGTCCTGTCCACCGTCTAGATTTTCTGTCTAGATTTTCTGTTTTCTGCAGGTTTTTCTGAAGGCTTTTGGATGCTTTTCTCGCACTTCTTTCTCCTCGTCGCCACACCGCCGGCTGCCATGCATCGTCACTATGTAATACTGAGCAAAAAGTGAAATGTATTTCAGACACGGACCATCAACAGGAGCCACAAACAGCCATGGACAAGTGTCCTTTGCTTCGTGACTTTGCCCTCATTTTCCGCGCTTGTCCACTTGGGCTGCCCTCCATCCTTTGCCTGTTTTTTTTTTTTTTTTCACTGTTTTCCATTTAGTTCCCCGACCAATGAATCAACACCGTCCCGCCCGCCTTTCTTTTTGGTGTACACAAATACTCTCGTTAGCGATATAATAATACTGAGTAGAAAAAGAGAAAAGATCGGTCGACGGAGCCCGTTCTTCGCCGCTGAAAGAAAGAGAGCGACTCGTTTCAGGCCATGCTTTCACTTTCAATACGAGCTCAGCTGGCACGGATGGGACCGTCTCTTTTTTCCCGACCTTTTTTTTCCCTGAATTGAAAGGGACTTGGGGGTCCTTTTGGATGCCCGCACCGGTCCGCTGCGTTCTTTTGCCCTTTTGGTTCGTTTGTCTTGTTTGTCCTTTGCCACGAAGACTGGAGAACCCCGGGTCTGCCTTTTTTCTTGGTGATCTCGATCAATCCGTCGACATACAGAGCACTCGTAAGGCCAAGGTAGGGAGATGCTGTCGCCGTGCATGCCCGGACTTGTTGCAACCTCATGGACACGGCCGTAAACCAGACTTGGCCATGGTCCGGAGCCCCCGCCGTTCAGCGATTCGGCCTCCAAGAGAACAGGACAAGATAGAGTGGGGTTGTGAGTGTGAAAGTGCTTGCAAACACTCGCAAACACCCCTCGGCGAGCAACAGCAACAGCCAAGAGCGACGGCGGCCGAGCAAGGAGGTGCGCGGGTTGGGGCAGGACGAGAAAGAACGAGCAGGAACAGGACCAGGACTACTTCACCACCTACAAGTTGCAATACAACACCAGGAGACAGTTCCGCCCCCCTCACTATCACATCCCTCACATCACTACGTCGTAGATTCCCCCTCGGTCTCCCATGCGTCTGGTTAGGTGTGCTTCGGGGATCCGCAACGGCGTCGTGTTTGAGGGTTACGTGTTTGGTAGGCTGGGCTGGGCAGAAGAAGAAAGCAAAAGCGACAAGTCTGTGTGGTTTGGGTTTGGGGTCCAGCCTGGACTGGATCTGGCCAGGTCTGTCTGTCTTGGCATTTTGTTTCCTGTCCTGGGCATCGTCTCCACTTCATGAGCCCATGGGGCTCGTGGGAGGCGAAAGCGAAACTCGATGTCGACGTCCTCACGTTTCTTTGTTTCTTTGCTTCTTTGTCTCTTTGTTCTTAACCTGCTCCTGAGCTTCACTGGCCCCATATCTTCGGCGAGACATACAGGAGGATATTTAATATAATTTTGGCGATATTTTTGACCTTTTTAATTGTGTTGTATTTTTTCCCTTTAAAAAATATACGAAAAGTACATAAGTAATTTCAAAAATAAAAGATGATACAAAACAATACTGAAATGTGCCAAAGAATAAAGAAACATGCAAAACAACCAATACCACAAATCAACGGCGCCTGCACAGCCACTGACGCCGGGGGCAAGCACTTTAGGCCGTCCGCCGACCAGCCTACCGGGGACGTTCCGTCCTGAACGGTGCAAGGCGGTATGATTATGCGGCCACGATAGCT
Organism: Sporothrix mexicana; assembly: GCA_021396375.1. NCBI lineage: Eukaryota > Fungi > Ascomycota > Sordariomycetes > Ophiostomatales > Ophiostomataceae > Sporothrix > Sporothrix mexicana. The sequence goes on along the minus strand of WNYC01000064.1, from coordinate 60,513 downwards.
AGGATGTCAAAGACAGCTTCCCCTCACCTGTCAAACCATCGTCGACTGCCAATATTGACCAGGTGGCGAACCCCGTGTTTTGGAGAATGAGGAGAACAAGACGAACAATGAGACCAAGACCGCCAGCATGGTCGAGTCGATCACAAAACTATTGAAAGCTAACCCCGGAGAGAGGGTAGCTCTGGGGAAGGGTCTGTATTGACCCTACCCTGATGGTTCGTCGGCGACCCTTATCGGAGGGCAGTCAGCATGGCTGACCTTATGTTGACTGCCCTTCGGCACAACGTCTGCAAGTCGATCCATCCCGAAGTTCCACAGCTGTAGCAAACTGTATATCGTGCTGTGCAAGATTTGGTATTACCATCACCAGCTCATGGCATTGCCAACATCACGGCACAGCAACTGTCGACATGACGCTGGTACGCTCTATATTGTACGCATCGTATTGGGCGTACAGCTTTTACGGAGAATCTTGGCTGCCCTGGTAGCCTCGTTTGCCAAGGTCCTGAAAAGCAGATGCTGGTATTGCTGGTATTGCTGGCGTAGGCCGGCGCTGGGCCTCGCAGGCAGCCTTGCCGATGTCTTCTTGATGGACTCGTCCTCAATCCCCTGTCCAAACAAGATGGATCCAGCTCGTTACTTCGTATTGCATCTGGTCGTCAAAGTTCATGGTGAGCACGATCGTCCACCATGGGATAGTGGCAGGTGGCTGACAAAGTATTGTCCCAGTCGGTCGTGGTAGGCCGTGATCCATCTACAGAGATTAGGGGTAATACCAAAACCACCACCGGAGAGCTATCATCCATCGCCACCATGTTGGCATCCGCAGTGCCGGCCTGATGATGCTGCTGGCCTCGACGCCGTTCCAGACCTCGCTGTCTGTCCCATGGAAGCTTGTTACACATGCCCAATGCCTGCTGGAGATGAATTATTCTGTATTCTGCCCGGTACGAACAGAACGATAGAAAAAGGGTGGAAGCAAGTGCCGGTGCCAGCTGTTGTTCATCACGAGAGGACGTCTGTTGTTTTCCTTAACGCCTTCTCCGGGAAGCATATTTGCCAACATGGGAACTAACAAAAAGAATTGGCCAGAATCCACCTGTCGCCATCCTGGTGGCAGCCACGCGACATGCTGCCCGGCACAATATTAATATTTTGGTGGTCACGGCATGCTGTGGGCCAGACTGCTCCAGTTGTGCATCGACGTTGTGATCTTGCACATCGTTGCTCGGGACCGTGAACCATTGGCTCGGCCACAACTCAAAGGCGTCCCGCACCAACCGCCATTGTCGACTGGCATGGTAGTTAATAGTGATTGCAACAAACATCGAGGTCGAGGTACAAGGACAGCCGCGTTCACGGCCATGTTGTTGTAGCTACTGAAACGGCCGTGTCTGGAGGGGTACAAACCGGGATTCATTGGGCTGCATCTATTGTCGATGACCATTGTCACTGTTGGATGCTCGCAAGGGCTGCATAGAGACACTGGCAATGTTAAAAGCAGAGAGAAACTTAAGGGGCTTGATATATTATGAGGATGGGAGGCATGGATCGGCTACAGAGCTGGATGTAGACGATGACGACCAGGATGAAAGGGACTAATACAGTATGGTAGACAGGTGTTCCGTAGATGGATCAACTTCATGAGGATGATGGAAGTATAGAAAGGAAAGTGAGCGATGCATGCTTCTCGGCATGGCTGATGGTGACTGAAAGACTATGTGTTAGCAAGACCGTCACTGGCATCACAGCACGACTGCACCTGGACGATGATGAAAGACTTTAATAGGTAATATTTGTGGGGGTTGTTTATTTTCTGTGCTGCGTTATATCTCTTTTCCTATCGACCAATACAAGAACCAAATCTGTCATGTCGGAAGAACAAGAGACGGAACAGAGACCAAAAAAGTAGAAATAAAAAGGGATTCGAATATCAATGAACCTTCGAAACACAAGAGAGAATATAAAAAAAGATCAAGAGAGAGAGAGAGATAGGAAAAGGAGAGATACAATAGGAGAATAAGGAAATAGGAAAAAAGATAAAAAGGAAAAAGTAAATAGAACGCCCGCCAGAAATAATATCAACACATCGACCCATCGGCAGCCCACAAACGTCAAAGCCAGAAACCACGAGGGGTTGGACTTGACTAAATAAAAGAGTGTATAAAAGGAGTTGGTAATAGTGAAATGCAAAGTCGCGACAAGGGAATGGACGAGGCTGCCGAAAATATTTTTGCCTCGGATAAGAAAGGTGTGGTGGTGGTGATTTTAAGACCGAGATCGAAAGCCGTCAGATGGAATCAGCACAAGACCCAAAGGACAATCGGTAGTCGACAGAAAAGAAACGAAGAAAAACCCAGAACGCCGAGTATGCCGATGGAAGACAAGGAAGTAGAAAGAACAAACAAAAGTTCGTGCGTAGTCGTAACCCGGAGAGATTGTTGGATGGATGTTGAACATGCTGGCTCAAGCATGGACGGCTCGACGTGACTGCCAGATGCACCCTTTGCCTGGTCTGATTTTACTCATAGTAGTCATCGCCAGTCGGGTTACGCACTCGGAGGATCCTTCTAGAGTAGTCTTCGTTGTCGGCAATGCTGCCATCGCTCAAGCGGCGCTGCGACATGACGGGGTCTAGCCGCGAGTCCGAGATGCTGTGGCTGCCCGTCGTGCTGGGCGCCTTGCCGCTGCCACCGCTGAAGAAGGCGTTGACAGCAGCGTTGCGGCGGTGCTCCTCCTCGATTGCGCGGTTGCGGCGGCGACGGATAATGAAGAAGCCACCGCCAACAGCAGCGGCCACAACGACGACACCGACAACGGCACCAGCTGCAATGCCGGCCGTGTTGGTGCTCGACTTCTTGGTTGAGTCAGACTCGTTGGTCTGCGTCACGAACACCGTCTGGCCGCCAACCACAGTCGTCGAGGCGGTCGTGGCAGTAGAGGAGGAGGAGGAGGAAGAGGAGGACGAGGACGAGTCATTGGCATAGGGAACGTCGTACAGCTCGAGACCCGTGTTGTAGACGGTCCAGTAGCCGGTGCCACCGCAAGCGTCCTGGCCGAAGCCCGTGCACGGCGCGTTGCAGTACTTGTCGTCGACGAGGGTGCTGTTGGGCGGGTAGCTGTCACCACAGTAGCACTTCTTGCCTTCGGTGGTTGCGGCGACGTTCTTGCCCATGGCCTGGCAGATCTCCTGACCACACTGGCCACGCGAGTTGAAGCTCTGACTGGAGTTGAAGACAAGATCGCCTGAAGATGAGAAGCAGCCCTGGACGACCGGCTGCATGTAGATCGGGTTCGACGACGGCTGCTCGACACCCATCTTGGTTGCTGTGGCAGAAGCGGCGGAGACTGAGGCCACGAAGCCGGCGGCAGTGATGCCGAGTAATGTGGTGAACTTCATGATTGTGTATGTGCGTTGGGGTGTTTGATGATTTGATTCTCTAATGACGCGTCGAAACAAGCGAGTGGTCTCGAGTTGACCAGTCTTCGTCACGGTTCCGAATTCGATGGCGGGTTGCGAATGGACAAAGGGTTGCCGATGCGTTGGTCCTGCCACGATCGACTTTCGAGATCTATGGGGGCGTATGTTTTGTTGTTTTTGATTGTCTCTTGATGTCGAGAGACTGTTTTTCTGGAGTGTCGTCGAGACTGTTTCCTGTCGCTTTGATCGTTTACAGATGTGCCGACATTGAAGAACCGAGCAGATTGCTTTGTCCCTCTCTATTGTTGTTTCGTTTCGATGATCGTCGATGAACGTGCCGCGCGAGAGATACAGACGCGTTGGATGTTTTGTCGTCGGGATAAATCGAGTCGTCGATTCGAAACTGAGAAACCGGGGAAGAGAGACGCGGGATCGTAAAGCGGGATCGAAGAAAGAAGAGACGAAGAAGAAGACCGAAAAGAAAAACAGAAACCGAAAAAGAAGAGAAAAAAGAGCGTGATCAAAAAAGGAGAGACGAAAGGGAGGTTAAACGAGTGGCTTGTCCGAAAACAAATGGCGATGGTGCTGGGTGAGTGAAGGTTTTCGAAGGTTGGACGATGGAAAGAATGAGAGAAAAGGGGAAGGAGGGAAAAGATGAGAGAGGAGGGAAAGAGAGTGAGTGAGAATGAGGGAAAGAGGGAAAGGGGAAGGAACGGGCGGCAGGTGGGGAGCAGGGGTGGTGGTGGAAGGGGAAAAGAGCGAGAAAACAGGAGATTACGAACAAAATTGGGCGAGGAAGAATTTGTTGGTAGGGGTGCAGGAGGGCTGGGCAGGCACCACACAGCCAGGCCAGGGGTGGAAAGAGCGAGGGGGGGAAGTTCCAGGCACGCTGGGCTTTCTGGGCTTTGCTGCGTTTCTGGGTTCTTTCCTTCTTTCCTGGCTGGCTTGTGCTTCGCTCCTGCCTCCTGAGCTGGTCCCTAACACGCGGAAAAGGATGAGATGGGAAGTGTTCTGGGTAGTGGATAAGGTGTGGATGACTACTGGGGAAGGTGCGACTCTGGGCGTGTTACGGTGTGGGTCGCCAGTACGCAGCCTTCATTCCTGACTGGCAGGCGGGAAAAGCTGGGATGTTTGGTGTGTCGAGGGAAAGAGAGAAACGAAAGAAAAAGGACACAAAAGACAGTGTTCACACGGAGTACGGGGTACTTCCGCGATACAGGGGACTATTTGCACCATGTCGATTGGAATAGCGACGACAATCAGAACTGAGAGGCCTGGGAAATTGCAGGTGTGGATATCGCCAACAGAAGAAGCAGCGTCCGATACGATGGTTGTTTGGAGAGAAGGAGCGACTGGGCGACTGGGCGACGGCAAGAGGGGACGCGGTACCTGGCGCTATCATGTCGCACTCGGGCGTGATGCAGGTACGCACGCACATGCACGCGCTGTCCCTGCACAATAGCTGTTTTATGCAAATTGGAAGGTACCGCAGCCGCAGAATGTGGTGTAGAGGGTACATTGCTCAGCCACCAGGAACGGAACGAAGCTTGTCAGACTTGGTGCCAGACGAGAGAGACGACACCAGGGGCATCCCGTTCTGGTCTAAGTCACAAGAGGCGCTAATGTAGGGGTACGAGCCAATCAGAGGCTATTTATGCGGGGCTCTATCGCTGATCCAGTTCTCTGGTTGGCCAGGAGCTCGTATGCGCTAGCGAGAAGAGGGAAAGAGCAGCAAACATCCCCCCTTTTTCCTGAATTGGTGGGTGCATGGTGAGAGAACACGCGCTTTCAATCAAAACAACACAGCACTTGGCCAGCAAGATAACAGAAGGCCAACACTCTCAGGAAACAGCACAGCACACAAAAGATTCAGAGAGCGACAGCGAGCCAGGGTGCCTGGCCAAGCCCGGTTTTCGCGGTATCAGGGGCGGGAGATGGAAGGCACTGTCGATCGTTTTGCACGGTGCGGGAAAACTGTGGAAGATAGGAAACAAGAGACGGGATGTTGCAAAAATTACGGATACACAGGCACACACAGAGAGAGTCTTCAGCACACGATAGTGCTGTGTTCGCTGAACAAGTTCAACACTCGGCTATGTACTCGGCCTGTGCCACGGACGACACGGAAAAGACGGACATCGTTTTATCAGAGACAATCAACCGAGATGAGGGCAAGAGAGCGACAAACAACGAGCGTTGAGACGTCGACCTTGACGATGATGGTGGCATCAGAGGCACGAAGGGCAGCAAAAAGAACGAAGGCCGGCCGGAAATCGAAGGCGAAAAAAAAAAAAAAAAAAAAACGAAGTACATTACCCAAAAGAACCGAGATACCATGGACACCATCGACGATGAGAGATGAAGAGATTGCAAACCGCGCGTTCTTTTTTTTCCACGAACGCTGGCTTTGGAATCCTACCATTGGAAATCCAAAGCACCACTTTCAAACCCCAGTTCCTCTCAACGCGCACCGTATCGGCACGGTTTTCTTGCACGGTCCTTGACAGCCAAGACTTGTGGATCGACTGGGTCGCTTCCCACGAGATCAGCACAAGAACGCCCAGGAACAGGTACCGCATGACCAGAAAGACAAGGGAAGATACAAAAGACACAAAAGAACGGGAAAGACGAGCGGCGATCCGAGATGAATAGTGGGCAGGCATGTATTTAGGCATAGCCGTTTTGTCGTTTGGTGGGAAGTGGTCCTTTTGCCATTTGGTGACTGCCAACAGAACTTTGAAGAAGCCTTTCTTCTCTTCATTGACTCTTCTTCCCTTGACTGGCTTGGGTCTTGGCTGGTCGTGATGGTCACCAAAACGACGCTCGGAATCTAGGGAGAGCAGCCAGACTGAATGAAGAACGGATGGACAAGATGAAGGCGACCAATCGCTTCAACAATGAGGAGATATGAGGAGATTCTCATGATGAAGAACTACGAAGAGAGGCGAGCAGGGCAAAAAGGAAAAACTGGAAAGACAGTGTAAACTCGGAACCGAGTCACCGTCTACAACATACTATGTCGGCTACTTACAGATGGTTCGCGAATAAAAGAGAGGGAAAAGTGAAGGGAAAAAATTGCATTGCAGGGGCTTCACAGCACAGCCTCTTGCGCCAACCAGCGGCCCAAACAAAAAGGAACGCACATTCGCTCGGTGGCTCAGGGCCTCTTTGGTGTTGGTCCCCTTTTTTCCTCTTCCTTTTTCAACTGTTTCTTTGTTGGCATCCCCTGTCGCGGTCTCTGTCCCCTGGTTGAAAACGAAACATTATCTTCCAAGAAACAAAGAGGCACATGCAGGACAGGCCCTGAAAGAATCTTCGCTCTTGTTACAGGCATGATGGCGGTGATAGTGGCGATGGCAGGGAGGGGTTGAGTGACAGTAAAGAGGAAAATAGGATGACTTGAACGACAAGGACGACAAAGCCAGGGGAGAAGAGGCAAGCATGAGAGACCAAGAACGACTAGAAACGAAGCCGCGGTCTCGACTAACATTGACCATCGACGGTTGATGCGTTGTTTTGCGCCGTCTTTCCCCTCCTTTTCTCTGCTTTTCTCCCTGAACCTTGTCTTGGATGCCTCTTTTCGGCATTTTCAGTTTGCATCTGTACTCCGTACTGAGTATGGCCGCATCTCCGTACTGTTACTCATCAGATGCCCTTGGTATCTTTCACTGCGCAGGTCTTTTTGCTCTCTCCTTTCTTGTGCCGCCACGGGATGAAACATGGAGATCGGCCCTGCATTGCATTTCGCTCTCGCCTTTCACCGTTCAGTCGAACCTGTCAAGGCTGTGCAACTCGACTTTGACCAGGTTGGTGGTTCGGACGGCTCAAATGCAAACAAAAAGAGACCGAGGAGACGCACATCGGTTCGTGAGTCGTGCGTTTTGTTTCGAGATTTCCTTGAAAGAGGTTACTCCCAGGCTCCCAAATTCCCCAATTCCAGTCCCAGTCCCAATCCTAATCCCAAACCCAAACCCCCCTTGCGATCCGATCTGGGGGTTTAAAGTTCTGGGTGATGTGATGCGAGGGAGACGCGTTTTTTGGTCTCCTCACTCGACTCCTCTTTGGATGTTGTATCCCTCTCGCATGGAATGTGCCACTTTGTGAGCGTGTTCTAAAAGAGTGCAAAGCGCAAGTGTGCCTTGCTAAGATCGATCTACGACATGCCGCAGAGACAGCATGAAGCATGAGCAGAAAATCCTGCTTCTTCGACACGACAGTAGGGTCCAAGCTGCAAGTGTGTTTGTCAGATACTTTGCAGCTAAAGTGTCAGTGTCACTAAAGGTTCCCAGAAAAACACGTTCACCTTACGACGTATGTCGTACACGTCGTGTCGTTCCATTGCCAACAGCCTCATTTTCCCAAGATTGTGTTTTGTGGCCCGAAATAGTTTCTTGCAATCCTTCCGTTGAGTAATACGAGTGACATTGTCGACTGGGAACGCACTGTATTACTGAAAAGTACAGTGTATTGAAAGTTTGCACCTCCCTCTCCCTTCTCGCCTACATTTTGCCAGCGCACAAGCCACCCACACGCAACTCCACGCAAGATGCTGGAGCCTTCTTACTGAGTAATACGATGGAGTGCTGGGTGCTGATTTTAGTGATTTTATTTGAGTGGCACTTTTCCCAGCATTCTCGTTGGCGGTTCCAGACGCTTCGAAAAAGACCAAAAAACCTCGATATGCAAGCAGGGCAAAAAGAAAAGGAGAGTTCCTCACATGTTGCCTTCTGCCATTTGGTTGGTCTTGGCCAAAAGCACGTGAGACAAGGGCGGTATTTACGACGTACATCGTACTTGACCTTGAACTGATCTCAAAGTCTTTGATGTACAACTCGTTTTTGTTGAGTTTGTGATTTCTATTCTTGACTTCCGGCGGTGACTCTTTTGAGGTTTCGATTGTGTTTATTTGTCTCTCCGGAGCGTTGGCATTATCAAGAGTCATTCCCAGAAAGATGGCTGACGTCTCATGGAAGGTGGACCGCAATGGAAATAGGGCACGCGTGGAAAACTTGTTGACGCAAGGTTTTTATTCCGTCTTCTCTACCATCCGATGACGAGCTGGAATCAAGGAACAAACGAATAAAAATAGGGAGTAGTACGACATACGACGTACCTTATTGACTGTTGACTATTTGCACTTGAATGAAATTTCTTCGTCTTGGATAAGATGCATGTCCAAGAGCTGAAAAATCCGCCTTGCGTTGTCTTGCCTGTGGAGAAGGCCCAGAAGAACCCCCAGAAGAAAGTAGCGAACGAAGTCGGGACCGGTGTTTATTTTTATCTCTTAAAGTCGGGAAAGGTCGACTGATGAGTGCACCAAGAGCAGAAAAATTCAATAAACACGCTCACGCTTGCCCAAAAGACGACACTGAAAAGTACCAGAAAACCGGGCCGCATCCTCGTCGGGCGTCATACTATCGGCAGGTCTCCTATATTTGCATCTACTGAGTAAACAAGACGGACTCATAGATCTCAGTCTTTGTTGGCTCGAGAGTCGAGACAGACATCGGCGAGACACGCGGAAAGGAGACGAGAGACAAAAATCAAAAGTTCAAGACAAGGACCAAGTTGACAAGTAAAAGCAAAGCAAAAAGAGGGCATTGGGCGAGACTCTCGAGATGCTCCACGCCCGCCCACTCACTGTGCATTAGCTTCCCCGTCTTTTTTTGTGGGCGGCGGCGGGCACCGATGACTTTCTTTTGGTCCTTTTGGTTCCTTCTGTTCTTTTCCGTTCTTTTCGTTGGGTTTACTAATTTTTTTCTCATCGTGTCCTTCCCACCAAGTCTTGTCCCGAGCGTGGCCGTGAGCTCTAGAACGCGAGTGGCTCTGGGCATTGTGCTGGCGCAGTTGGCAGTCAATATGGTACGTCGTAAAGGCCAAGCATGCAGTATATCGACGTACCTCGTATTTCAATGGAGAAAGAAGTGGCCGCATTCCGTATTATGTTTGCAGCACTCTTCTTTCTGGCTCCCGCAGGATTGGATATCTTCCTACGTCTGATGGTGGACAACTCGACGAGTGCTGAATTCAATGCTGCACTGGCGAATCCTCAACTACCACTATCGTGATGCGATTGTTGTCAACTCGAGTTTGGTGGAGATAAACACAAACCTGCAAAATCAAGAAACAATAAGCAAGGTGTCAGTTGGCTGAAAGTGCAGACGACGAAAAGAATCGACGACACCGAAAGTCATACAATCACCAAACGCGTCTTGCCACGTTCATCTCGACACGGGAAGGACACGAGACAGCACAGCCAGTTGTGTCGAACCTGCAGCTGTAGGTGCAGTTGTAGCTGCATGTACATATGCAGGAACCGACGTGGGCAAGTACCGTGCAGACCCTAAGACAAGACCTGCAGGACCGTCAGGAAAAGTCAGTCAGGCACCACTGCACCAAGAGGTCCAAGACAATAGGGCAACCTCAAACGAGAAAAAAAAGTTAAAAAAAAAAAAAAACGCGGACCGCGGAGAGGATACGAACAGAGGAGCCGACTCCGGCCAATCCGATTTGCACGCACCACACCGTTGTCATTGACCATTGACATACCAATACACAGTACTTGATGCCCAAGGTACCCGACAAGTGAGCGTCTGGACCGCCAAGTCACCATGGAGTCAAGATGGGGCCACATTCACAAGAGCACATGCCAAGCGGGCCAGTTTGCGGGCAACTCGCGCTTAACACTTAACATACGTGTGGGAGTTGCGAGTTCGTGATTACGAGAGAAAGCTGGAGTACTGTGTAATTACTCTGGAACTACGGGTTTGACATGATAAAAGACAATGATAAATGTATCGACGCGCTGTCGCCCCGTCTCCATGGAAGAATAGGACTAGACGGGGAGGCCATTTGGTCAAAAATGAGTTATAACTGGCAGGGTCTAACAAACCTCTTCTCTACGACGAGAGCAGAGAAGAGGAAGCAGTCTGCTTTGATAGCGCGTCGCCCGGGCGGAAAGGACAGATGAGGTTATGAGGGGGGAGATGGCGGGGCCGGAAGATACCCGCTCGGCGGGCTCGACCGACCGGCCCTCCCTCTCATCACGGACCTCGTCCTTTTGTAATGAAATCTTGCCCCGGGTTGTGTTTGATATACCGCTCGGAATACAGAGCCTGGAACAAGGATGGACAAGTTTAAAGCCTTGTGCTCCACCATGCCGTGCGGATAAGGGAGGAGGAAGAATAAAAGGAAGAAGAAAAAAAAGAAGAAACCGATATCACGAGAAGACGAGGCTGCACCTCGGGCACAAAAACAAAGCTCGCTTTTATATCTGTAGCTAATGGGCTACTAGTAGTTCTGTAATAAAGTCGGTATCAATACTGTGTATAATAAAACAAAAGGAGCAAAAGATAGGAGAAGGAAGAAAAGAAGAAAAAGAAGAAAATGGCTGTGGGAGAGACGACGAAGAAAGTGAACACGTGAGAGACAAAGACTGAAGAGGTCTTCACTGGTGGCTAGGACCGTTGACACAGGCGCTTACGGCGATGGGCACATAGATCGCGGAGGGGTTCGACACGATCATTGTCAATACCGCTCTCACTCTTGCCACTATCGTCAGCGTTTTTGCTGCCACTTTCGTAATCGTCATCGTAGATATTGTCGGACTTGCGGGTGCTGTCCCAGAGCCGCTTTAGGTTGAGGGATATGCTCGTGTCCTGCCAGAGTTGATCGAGGCTCAACTCCATGTCGGAATCATAGTCGGTCTCCTCTTCCACTATGGCCTGCTGGCGAGCTTGTTCCGCGGCTTGTTCCCGCGCGGCCTTCTAGGCGTTCCATTGGGCCAGGTGGCCGACAAAGGCGTAGCCGTATCGAAAAAGGTTCCGGGTCAGAACCACGCTGTTGTGCAGCGCCCGGCTTTCCGGGTAGAAGCCGTTGGCCGTGGCCGCGCGGGCCTGGGCAAAGTCCCCCGTGCGGCCGCGCAAGATCCAGCCCGGGTTGTGCGTCCGGGCCATGGGCGGGGCGCGCGGGAAAGGCTGGATGTCCTCGCCGGGTATGTCGAGGTTGTCGAGGTTGTCGAGGTAGCGCAAGCCGCCCTTCCGCTTCATGTCCCTCAAAGCATCGGCAAAGCGGAAATCGCGGTGGCATGTTTCGCGGATCGTACGTGCCTCTTTGTGGCGAGCTTCTAGATTGTCGACATCGTCCTTGATGCTCTGGATGATGACCTGGTTCTCCAGGGCGGTCGTAGCAGCCGGCGTTTTGAAACAAGGCAGAAATTCTGGGTCGATGGTGTAGCCGTTGCCGGGCTGAAGCTCCTGCTGGCTGGTTGGCCACTACACCAGGGCAGGCGAGTCAGGAGAGGCCGGTCGCCCGACTGTCCGTTCGTTGTCGATATCCAGGCGGCATGTTGCTTTTGAGCCCCAGCCCATCCGGTCGTCTTCAAACAGGTCACCGTTGAAAACATGCTCGTCTTGCTCCTCGTCTCCCAGGCCTTCATGCATTTCAATAGGCACCTCCTCTTCTTCCTTCCCCTCTCCCTTGTCCTGTTCCTCGTTGTCGCTCTCTTCCTCCTCTGGACTGTCCTCGGCCGGGGATCCGATCAAGCCATCGGTGTCGTCCTATAGATCCTCTTCGTACTCGTCGAACCCGTTGTCTCCATTGCCCTCATCTCCCCACTCGTCTTCACAACCACCACCGCGCATACAGATCAGACGAGGGTGTTGTGCCTAGGCGCCCTCGAAAAAGACATTGCGCGCTCCGCCACCGATACCGCCGCCACCGTGCCGTCCCTCCATCGACTCGAGCGCCCGGTCAATCTCCATAATGTCCAGCATCTCCTCTTCGACGTTGCGGTCCTGCGCCGCCTCCTCGTCGTCGGGCGCGTTCGCTGCGTCCTCGAGGCCGCCTGCAAACGTAAGGTCGGGCTTGATGTTGCGCGGCGGCGGGCGCATCATGCTTTGGGTCAGGGTGACCTCGTTCTCGTCGAACAGCGAGCGGTGTCTCTGCGGTGTGGCGGCCACGTCGTCGGAAGAATCCTTGGACGGCTCCTCAAAGAGGGAACGCGTCAGCGGAGCACGGCGGGGGGTTGCACCGGCACCGGTGGCCGAAGGCGGCAGTTTGCCTCTCAGCAGACTCTTCTGCTGGATCTGCTGGAGCTGGTTGGCGTCCAGGTCAAACTTGACGGTGCCTGGCTTGCGCGTGCGCGGCTCGACGACAATGGCGCTCGTCACGGTATCGCCCACGTTCCGCCGGCGAGCCGAGGCTGCCAGCAGACGTGTTGTCAGGCCACCAGCATAGGCGTCTTCGCCACTCTCACGCGTTGCCACGAACCGGGTCTCACCCTGGACAAGAACCTCGATCGACTGGCCGCCGTTGACGCCTTCTTCGGCATCTTCCTCATCGTCGTCCTCATCGGCTCTGCCGGTCGAGATGAACTGTGATGGCCACGAAACGGCAACAGCGCCGCAGCACCGCTCTCCCTGCAAACTGGCGCCGAGATCATGTATCCGCACCATGCGAGTTGGCCGAGTGCCGCTGAATAGACCGCCGCCGCCACCAGATGTCCTCCGCAGCTGCGAATCCCAAAAGCGAGACACATCAGGGATGACAGCCACCGTGTAGTCAATGCCGCCCAGCCAGAGAACGGCCGTCTCCTTGCCAGCAGCCGTACCACGGAGCGAGCGTTGCTGCACAACCTCGACACCACCGGGGGTTGCCACGAGTCGCTCAACACCGCCGGCAAACGACGCTGCCAGAGTATCACGGCGCGTGTGGGGCGTCATGGGCACAAAGTCACCCTCGGTCGACTTGCGGGAGCTGGTGGCCGGGTTCCGAAGTGGTGTTGTGCCCTCGATCTGCCCGGAGATGCCAAAGTTGGTCAGGGCAGCACCGCGGATGCCAGACGTCGCAGATCCGGCACCGAACACGCCACTTCCGCTGCCACTGCTGCCCGAGCTTGACCGGTCAATGTCCCAAACACCCCACTGGCCGTCTGCCAGAAGGGCAAGGATGGCGTGGCCGTGGGCAATCCAGGATGCGGCCACAATCGGCTTTCTGGCCGTCTGTGTGAGTGCGCCGCGGGCAAAAGGCGGGTACAGAGAAAGCAGCCACGAGCCCTGCGGCGGGAAGGGACCTTCAGTCATGTCGTCTGACGGAATGGCGGGAATTGTGTAGTCGTAGATGCGGACAGCACGCTGGGGGTCAACAGCCAACAGTTGTGTAGGGTGCGTTGGGTTGAAAGCCACGCCGTTGAGAGGGCTCGGCAGATACTCGGTCTGGAAGGGCTCAATGGGTCGTTCTGAGGCAGAACGCTTCGTGCCCACCGTGACATCCCACAACCGCAGGGTGCCCGATGCTTCACGCGAGTGCACGGCCACAATCACCCGTGTTGGCGGTGTGGCTGCCGATGCAGAGCGCGAGCCGGGTGCAGCAGGTGCAGATGCTGCCTTTTGCTTGGCGAGCGCAATTGCCACGCCTTCGCCGCGCCGGTTCTGGCCGCCCAGAGAAATCAGTGTGTCGCCAAACGCGCCACGTCCCAGGTTGCCTGCCAACAGGTTTGTCCGCAGCTGTGGCCGGTTCTTGCTCTCGTTGGAGGGCGGTGTCAGAGGCAACGTGACCACAAACACGTCGGCCGTCGCGCGGCACGTAATGGCAAACACCATCTTTTCTTGGAGGAGGGCTGGCTCGGCCTCCTTGGCTGCACAGGGCGCAATCGGCAGAACAGCGATACTGAGAACGGCCTGGTTGAGGGCCAGATCCAAAGTCTGTACCACTTCCGCAAAACCGCCCACATTCGTGTCTGCCGGCGCGTCCTCGAACACGGGCTTGTCGACAAAGTTGGCCACGGATGTCGCTGAGGGGGCAGCTGCCGCGTCTTCGTCTTCGTCTGAGTCGAGGATCATCACTGAGTCGGCATTGGCATTGCTGTTGCTGTTTGCTGGCTTAGGTTCGGGCTTGCGTGTGTCTTTGAGACGGCGGCCGCCGCGCCAGACAATTGAGACGCCATTCTCGTGGCCGTAAATGACAATGTTGGCGCCCTGGGGCGAGAGAACCGGGTACGTTTTGACACAGTAGACGCGTCGATCGAGGTCGTATCTAGAGAGCAAAAAACAGAGGTTAGAAACAGGGACTGCCAAATAAAAACAAAGGGTCGTCTGAACGCACAGGCACTGCACATTGTGCGGCGTCTGCCGCACACGCTGGCCAAAGACCGCCATCGTGGTAGATTGAGACCGAAGACGTGAATGCCACGAAGTATAGGCGTTCGTAAGGTGAAAGGAAAATGAGGAAATGTTTGGATGCAATCGTGAATGCGCTTATGGGCGTAATGGGCCGTATATGAATACAAAAAAGCAATATGGTGGTTGTGGCCGCTTCAATGAAGCTATTCGCGACGTCCAGGTGCGTAAATATGGTTGTGGGCGGACGTTGTCAATCGAACCCTGAAAGGCAAAATGCACGAGGCCGAGCTGTTTGGTGAAGCTCCAAAGCTCAAGGTTTGTTTGGGCCAAAATGCTCTAACCAGGATCGCGCCGCCAACGCGATAAGCTTATGTAATACCATGGTGCTTCCACGTGGATAATCACGTGTGATCAAAAACAAAGCATATGTCTCGCGCTGAGTCGATGACGACCCAAAAGCGGCCACCCGAAAGCCACTTGCTTTCGTAACCCATGTGCAGACTGGATTGGATAGAAATCGTGGGCTCATGTGCGGGAAGCAAGTGTGGAAAAAGTGACATGTTTGATTCTGATATTCGGCTATTTGTGAGTTTTATTCTTCATATTCGTTTTATTTTTATCTTTTATCTTTGGCTTCAAATGAACAAAACAAAAAATTTATCTCAGGTAAGAAATATAATACAAGAAGCAAGTAAAAGCCTTTTCTTATTTTTTTTTTTACGTTGTTATCCCGAAGGAATTCAAGTCAGGCTTGAGCATCTTTGGGATAAATCATATGAAGTTGAAGTCGGACGTTGTGAGCTATTTATTGGGCTCTACATCTTGAGGTTCTACTGGGGAAGGATGATGTTGCACCCCGTACTCCGTACTCTGTAACTGTTTCCCCTGCATTGAATTGAAAAAGGAAGGCATGGCCCGAGCCTAGGCATCGACCAGACTACGATAAGAAGCCATGGGGAAGGACCGATGTTGGTCTGGACTGGCGGCAAGCAGAGCCGGGAAAGAGTGATCGCGAGCAAATCGGCGGGAAGAGAAGGCGCGATGGAACAGGGCCGAAAAGGCGCGTCCGAGATTTTATCGTGACATCAAGCGGCACAGTGAGAACGTAGAACAGGAAAGACGAAGTAAAGGTATGTTCGGCACGGAAGGAACATCGTGAAAAGGAGCGACTTACAGTTCAGTCGTAGCGAGTTCATCGCGAGAGGGTGTGGAGCGATGGAGTATTATTATTTGGCCAAGACATGCCGCGCCGTGAGAAGAGGAAAAGAGAAGGCACCAAGTGCACGCAGTAGTCACAATAATACATCATAGACACCTGCCAAAACCCAGTGACAGGTTATTGCACACATGTTCTGTCAAGCGCGTCAGTGAGTTTAGTGCGCCTTCCGTCGTTGAAATCGACTTTATTTTCATCGATCGAATGGGCAGGAACGATGATGAGCTCTTGTCGCGCCCGGACGCTTGTGTGCCTGTGTTGCGTGGAAAGAAAACACATTACGTCGTTGGTGGGGCCGCGCTCTTTCCCAGCCTGTAGCGTTCTTTTTTGTCTTTTCCTGTGGCTGCTTCTACTTCTGCGTCTCGCTCATTATGCTCCTTCTCTTCGGCCCTTTGCCCCGCCCAACCGTTCCTGCCCGAAGAATACAAAGCCCACCATCCCTTTGCTCCTGCCTTCTGTAGGCTTCGTTACGCGAATGCTCGCATTCCAAAGCAGGAGAGAGGGAAAAAAGGGGAAATCTCGTCAACTCCGTAAAAAAACCTCATAAATTCCTCCAACCGTGAGATTGCAACATCGTGTCGTTCTCTTCCGTCCTGGCGTGCATCTGATGCCCGCACAATGATCTGCAGCAACCCCCAGCCCACAGCCCAACAGAGCTCCTTTTATGCATAGCACCGGGAGAAGAGTGGCTTAGTGCGACTTTTCTGCACGCAACAAGGCACGCAAAAAGACCAAAACGGGAGCAAAGAAAGCAGAGACAAGCAGAAGAAAGCAGAAGAAAGAAGAAAAAAAGTGTCTTACACGCCTCTTTGCCCCGCCAAAACGGAAGCCAATAACACCCAAACCGCCCCAAACCGCCCCGAGCTGCCCAATAGCAAGCTTGGCTTGGCTGGTTTTGTTCTTGGAGCTCTGCAAGTGGACTTACGGAGCAGTTTTTCAGCACTTTTTTAGCCGTTGCTGACCCAGACCTGTTTTTTACGGCTTTGGCCAGTGCCAGTTTATAAAGAGGCTAAACCGCCCACTACGACGGCCTTTGCTTGGGTCTTTGACATCATGATGCCGCCAAAGCATCCACGAACCGACAACGAAGATATTCCACAAGACGACGTTGTCCCTTCCTCTTCTCCTGTGCAGCCTCCGCGATCTCGACTTCGCACCGGTTCTCTGACGGCCGACCAAGGAGACGTACCTGAGCTGATCGAACTTGACGACGCCCTTCCTGAACCAGCCGAAACGGCGCCTGAGCCAAAACCAAAAATATCCTCAACGTCATCTACAACCACGAACACCACAAGATCTGCCATGGACGCCTCCAAGAAGCTAGACGACGGCGACAAGGCCAACCTGATCCTCGTGTCCAACCGTCTGCCGCTCACGGTCAAGCGCCAGGACGATGGCAAGTACGACTTCTCCATGAGCTCCGGCGGCCTGGTGACGGGCATCTCGGGCATGGCCAAGCAGATCAACTTTACCTGGTACGGCTGGCCCGGCCTCGAGGTGCCTGAGCAGGAACGCCAGCCCATGATCGACACGCTGGCCAAGGACTTTTCTGCCGTGCCCGTCTTTCTCAGCAAGGACGACATGGACCGCCACTACAACGGCTTCTCCAATTCGATCCTGTGGCCGCTGTTGCACTACCACCCGTCCGACGTGACGTTTGACGAGCTTTCGTGGGTCGCCTACAACCGCGTCAACCGCGAGTTTGCGCAGACCATGGCCCAGAACGTGCAGGACGGCGACATTGTATGGGTCCACGACTACCACCACTTTGTGCTGCCGCAGATGCTGCGCGAGGAGCTGGGCCCCGAGCGCAAGAATGTCCGCATCGGCTTCTTCTTGCACACGCCCTTCCCCTCGTCGGAGATGTTCCGCATTCTGCCGGTGCCCGTGCGCGAGGGCATCCTCAAGAGTCTGCTGTCGTGCGACCTTGTCGGCTTCCACACTTACGACTATGCGCGCCATTTCCTTAGTAGCTGCTCGCGCATTCTCGGCGTCAACACACTACCCAACGGCGCCGAATTCAACGGCCGCTTTGTTACGGTCGGTGCCTTCCCCATTGGCATCGATGTCACCAAGTTTGATGACGCCTTCCACAACCCCAAGGTGCTCGACCGCATCAAGCAGCTCGAAAAGAAGTTTGCCGGCGTCAGCGTTGTCGTGGGCGTCGACCGTCTCGACTACATCAAGGGCATGCCGCAGAAGCTGCACTCCTTTGAGCTGTTTTTGACAGAACACCCTGAGTGGGTCGGCAAGATCGTGCTCGTGCAGGTGGCTGTGCCCTCGCGGCAGGATGTCGACGAGTACCGCGACCTGTGGAAGGAGACCAACGAGCTGGTCGGCCGCATCAACGGCAAGTTTGGCACCGTCGAGTACATGCCCATCCACTGGCTGTATCACAGCGTGAGCTTTGAGGAGATGACGGCGTTGTATGCCGTGTCGGATGTGTGCCTGGTGACGTCGACGCGCGATGGCATGAACCTGGTGTCGTACGAGTACGTCGCCGCCCAAAACGACCGCCACGGTGTCCTCATCTTGTCCGAGTTTGCGGGCGCCGCGCAAAGCCTCAACGGCTCGCTCATCATCAACCCGTGGAACACCGAGGACGTGGCCAAGGCGATCCACACGGCCGTCACCATGCCGGCCGAGCAGCGCGACGGCAACTTCCAGAAGCTACGGCGGTACGTCTACCAGTACACGAGCCAGTGGTGGGGCCAGAGCTTTGTGTCGGAGCTGCGGGCTGCCAAGACCAACGAGCAGTGACGGTAACCTGATCGAGTGATAAAACGAACTGAGCATGGGATTTTTTGGGACGGGCGAATTGGGTTTCTTTGGTCATTTGATTTCATAATTCTTTTGATGTCCTTGCTTCTACTTGCTCTGCTTTCCTTCGTTGGAGGATAAATTTCTCATTACAAAAACACAAGCGAAGGACGGAAACACGACAAACTACGGGCGTTTTGCATGCGGATATAGCTGTTTTATTTATTGGACTTTTATTTTGCTTTTTTATTTGTCATTGTCATTGTCACTGTCACTGTTATTGCTATTGTTAATTCATTTCATTTACATAATCTCATCTGGCCATCATGGCACACGCCACTCTGGCTTTATCCAAGCTTTAATATACAAGTTCATTCACATGATCATCTGGAAAGTTGTTGGCCACTTGTGGTTGTTTAAGCATTTACTGTTATTACATGCGTCTATCTACCCGAAGCTGTGGGACTGGTAATATAATCACTCAAGACATATTTTTTAATATTTTTTATTGTTTAGGAAACTTGAGGTATCAACGAAGAAACGCGGAAAACTGCAGATGCAGAAAAGGACAAAAGAGGATCCGAATCATCGGACACGAAGTGAAGAGACAAAACATGGCAAGCAGAAATCATCGTGGCGAGATCGGTAGGCAGAAGAGAAAAGAGGCGATAGAAACGATTCAAAACGTGACGTGCCAGAACGAAGAAATGAAAGAAATAATACAAAAGAAAATGGACAAGAAAGACCTTGAAATACCATAAAAGACCATGAAAGACCCGGAACTCCTAGAATAACCCTCACGTAATGACAGCAGCTTAATACGGCGAGTTCACAACGTCGTCCTTACCGAGCTTGTACCGCCCGCTGTTGACACCCGAGATGCGGTTGCCGCCGCTCCGCCGCGCACCGGCTAGGGCAGCGCCGGCAATGCTTTCGCGCGTGGGCCGCTTGAGTGACTTGTTGTCGACCATGTTGACCTCATGGGGCAGGGCCATGATAATGTTCTTGTCGGTGCCGTACTGGAAATCGTCGGCCTTGACGTCGTCGCGGTAGCGTTTGATCATGTAGGGGGCCTTGCTGCCGCGCAGGACCTTCTTGAGGCTCCATTCAATGACATAGGGGCCCGTGGCCGTGATGATGCTCGTCTCTTCGGCGCCCTCGCCCGTGTTGAACTTGGCGGGCGTGAACGTGACGCCCTTGCCGGTCTCGTGGGCAAACTGGGCGACGTGCTCAGGCGTCAGGGCGAGACGGCGCGGCTGGGGCTTGCTGTCGGCGGCAAACGGCTTCTCGAAGCCGAGGCGGCCCTCGTTCTTGCCGCTTGACTGCAGTGCGTCAATGAGCAGCAGGTAGGTGCGGCAGGTGCCCAAGATCCAGCGGCCGTCGGCCGAGACATCGAGGCCCAGAATCGGCTCACCGAGGGCGGGGATGTGCGTCTTGGCGTTGATTCCGAGGCGGTCAAACAGGCGGATGTCGCCCTTGTTGGAGGCGACGGCAATGTGGCCCTTGCCTGTGGTGGCGAGCGCGGAGAAGTCGTTTTTGGAGACGTACTGCTTGAGCTCCGAGTCGACCAGCTTGGAGCCGGCGAGACGCGGGTCGACGCGGTACAGGGCGTTGTGGGAGACACCGAGGAAGGTGGGCTCGTGGGTCATTTGGGCAAACTTGTTCTCGGGCGCAAAGGTGACGACGGGGATGTCTTCGTGCACGTTCCACTCATCGACAACCTTGCCGTACTCGAGATCCATGCGGTACAGCTTGTTGGGGTCGGTGTCGTTTTGTAGGATCATGTTACGATCCTCGTTGTGCAGCATGACCTTTTTGGGGCTGAACAGCTTGCCGCCGGGGGTCTCGATCTTGGAGATGTTGGTGGAGAACTCGAGCTGGTTCTGCGGCGTGTGCTTGAACACGCCAATCTGCGAGCCGCGTACAACAAAAGAGCGGTCGTGCTTGTAGCCGACAGCCAGCGATTTGTTGGTGGCCTTGTCGCGGGGCTGATAGTCCACGTCGTCGGCCTCCTCGTCGCTGTCGTAGTGCTCGCTCCTTGGCCGGTTGTCGTCCTCGTCCTCTTCCTCCTCTTCTGTGTGCGACTCTTCCTCTTCCTCCTCCTCCTCCTCTTCCTCGGGCAAGTCCGTCATGGCCAGGTCGGCAAAGGCGTCAGCGACATAGTCGCGCTCCTTCTCCTTGATCTTCGACCACTTGACCTCGTTCAGCTGCTCCCACAGAGCCCGTAGGAGGCCCTCCTGGAAGCGCTCGAGCGTGGCCTGATCCTTGAAGCGCAGCAGCCACGAGTAGGCGGTGCCGTCGGCGGTGAACTGGTTGAAGATGAAACTGAGGAACTCAAAGTTGAAGACGGGGTTGATGTCGGCGACAACAGGCACGCCCAGCCAGTCGCGGTCCTTGCTGGCGACCTGCAGCCAGTACTGCCAGTTGCCGGTCTCGCTGACAATGGCCGTGACGGAAGCATCCTGCAGCACAAACGATCCGGAGGGGAAGTCGAAAAAGTGCAGCTCGGCGAGCTCGGCAGCCAGGATCTCCTTGGCCTCGGGCGCCTCGCCAACCTTGGACTTGAGCGCGGCCGCAGCCGTGCCGGCCGATGCTGCAGCTGGTGCTTCTCCAGCGGCCGAGTCGTCGGTCGGCGGTGCTGCGGGCGTCGCTGCCGGCGCCGACTTTTTCGTTTGTGTCTTTGGTTTGGTCGGCGTGTCGATGACGGATGTACCGACGCCGGCGCCGGCCAGCATCGAGTCTGTCGAGGCAATCGAGCGCGCGAGCGAGGGACTGTGCAGCGGGCTGGCGGGCGGGATCAGCTTGCCGGCAAACTCAAACTGCAGCAGATCCGCGTCGGTGGCCGTTGTGTGCGGCTTGCGGTACTTGCGCTCGTACTGGCACTTCTTGGCAACATCTTCAAACTGGTGGACGAGGCCGGCGTGCGTGGTGCTGCGGTCGCAGACAAACTCGTAGACGTCGCCGGCGTCGCCCGTCAGATCGCGCCAGCACAGGACATGCTCGGCGCTGTCCTGGTCGCGCTTCTCGACCCGAAACTCCAAGGCCTCGTCCAACAGAAACGTCTTTTCGTCGCGCTCGGCGGCCAGCGGGTCGGTCTCGGCATCCTCCCCTTCTTCGTCGGCGAGCAGCTCGGCCTCGCCCTCTTCGTAGACGCGCTGGACGACGAGCTGGTACTGGAATTCTTGGGCGGTGCGGCGGATGCGGGCGGCGGCGTCTTTAAACAGGAGTTCGGAGTAGCCCTTGGGCGATAAGGGACGGACGAGGTAGAGCTGGCCCTGGGGCAGTTCGATCATCGACTCTTGGCTGCCCGAGCCGAAGAGGAGTTTGGCGGCTGGAGAGAGGGTGTTAGCAGGTTGAAGAAGACTCAAGACTCAAGGGACTGAGGATGGAGTGAAGAGGCAGTATCGACTTACCATTCCGGAGCACAAACATGCTGGAAGATGCCCGCGGCGGTGCGGACACGGAGACAGGGAGGAGAGATGTCGTGGAAAGCGGGCGCGAAAGCGGTGAGGTGCGGCTCGATAGCGGGGTGGCGATATGTCAAAACGTGTCGACGAAAAACCGCAACGAGGGGTCGAAGATGGGATGTAGAGATGGAGATGAGAAGGAATGCGGGTTTGCACTTTTGACGTTGTGCGTGAAGAATAAGGCTGGCCGTTGGTGGCAGGTAAGGTGCTTTTCTGCCACAAAAGGGAGGAAGGAGCGAATGGCGGGACAATGACGACGGACAAGGCCTATCTTGTCTTGGATTTTGGAGGGGAACACACGCCGTGTCTTGAATGCCAGTCCTTTGAGCGGATGATGAGATGGAAAAAGCAAGAGTAGTTAAAAAAAGGACAGCAAAGCCTGTTTGCACGATGCCCTTTTTTCGTCCAATTTTTTATTGTTTATTTTATTTTTACAATCACAATAATCTATTTTTTCTTCTTCAGTTTGTCTCCTCTCTCCTTCCCTTATTTACTTTGCTTGTGTGGGGACGAGAGTGGGTGGTTCTTTCCTCTTTCACACGAGCAGGAGAGTGCCGGCACCTTCCCTCCTTATTTATTTTAATTTGGCAAGTGGTTCCCCTCGTGCTGCCAGGCACTTTTGCCCCTCGTTTTGGCTGGTCTTTTGCTCATGCGTCATAGCAACAAGGCCGCCTGTAGGCAAACAACGCGGTTGCTATGCTAAAGTGGCCGCTGCAGCCAATGAGGAGAAGGGGGTGGAGACTTCTGTCGCTTTCTTTGTTGCTTCTGGGAGAGATGGCGGGGACGTCTGATTGGTTAGTCATCTTACTGACTAATCCAACCACAAAGCGAGCCACAGAGTTTGCTAGTCACGCGCATTTACGTCAGGACAGGCAGTGGCGACCTGGGAGGTCGTCGCCGTACAGTACCCATACAGTGCGTATACTGTACGATTTAGGTTTGACACAAGTCAACAAAACACGAGGTTTCAACTTCACATCAAGTTCGAGTCACGATGTGGTGTGACGCCGCGTCGAATATTTCTGCCGTGTGTTGTCTGTTTCTTGGGAACGACGACAACAAGTGCCAGAGTGCTTGCAGAACAGAATGAGATGCGGCGGGGCTACCACAGAAAAAGGAGATCTGGATGGGCAGTGCGTTGCAGGGGATGAAAATGCAGGATTGGGCTTGAGAACCGAGAAACCAAACTGGCGGGGGTTAGAAAGGACGAGATGCGTCAAAGTGGCTGTCAGAAGGTGTCAGACGGCGTTTCTGCAATTAACTGCAGTACGACTACATGTATCACCAAAATGAGACGAAGGCGGTGAAGGCTGCTGCCTGGAGGCTCTGAGGCTCGAGGTCTCGTTGGGTTTGAATTTTGAGAGTGTGGGATCGTGCACACCTGGATGGTGTGCATCTCACATAGTTTGCCGACTCTTGTTTGTGAATATGGCCTCTTCAGACGACGCAATTTCTCTTGGCGCTTTGGTCGGTGTCGGACTCGGACAGCCTTCAAAGTAGGTGATCTTGTCGACAAAATATCATTTCATGACCTCGGCTAACCCTCAGATGGCTTGTTTTTGATACTCCCACGCTGTCGACAACAGCCCGCACGACAATGATGGTCGCCGGCGCCGGATTGCTGGCCATCGGTGCGAGCTCGGATTTGTTTGTGAAAGCAGCACTGGCTTTGCGAGGAGTTCACTGGCGCCGCGTGGGCGCGTACGTTGTGCACTTGTCCGAGTGCAGTCGATGGTTCTATACGGTCGTCAATATATCACGGGAGGTGTACAAGCGGTGGTAGTGGTGAAGTTGGCTGGGATATGCTGATAGTGTTGGCTGCACATGAATCAATCCGATCTTGGCGTGGTGTTTTTCTGTCGTTTATCGCTTCTTAGAGGACTTGTTTGATGTGCCCGTGTTTAGAAGGAGTGGAAAAGGGCCGAGGTATTCTGCAGGAGAAAGTTGTGCAAAAAGGGAGGATGTTCCTATGCCGGATGTCCGTGCTGGTGATCCTTTGTTTTCTGTGTTTATTTTGTGTTTATTTTTGCGTGGCCTTTTGTGTGGTCATCCTTCTTGAAACAATGTGCTTGCGCAATTGGCAAACGACTGGAGAAAGGCTGAACGGATCGAAAGTTGAGAAAAGGGTGAAAGGGTCAAGAAGAGGTCAAAAATGCCTTGCATACATAAAGACGGATCCCGGCGGACAATGCGTTGTCGTTTCAGAATAATCGGAGGATAAGAAAAGAGGAACTAAAAAAGGAACAAAAAACGGAACGAAAGCGAGCAAAGTAACGATAAATAAAGACAAAACGGGAAAAGCGACTTAAAGGCTTGTTTTAACTGGCGCGATCTCGATCGACTGCGCCGTGGATATGACGCACGCTCACACTGAAGCTCTGGGGGGATGGAGGACGAGAAATACCCTTGCGGAGAGGAAAGCTCACAAAATCAAGAAATGTTGTTGCGTCGTCGTAAGCCTAGCTGCTTTATGTAGAGTGCCTCAACTGCTTCAAGTGCCTCATTTTCCTGTTTTCTGAACGAGGCAGCTAGGCGGAAGATCCCGTCCCGTTCATTGGTATGAAAATGCAGAGGGCGGCGAGAAAGTGAGAGGAGGGTGTGTGAGAGTGAGATTTTTATGTGAGGGAACTGTGGCAACTGAGGGGGGCGTGAAATCGCTTGGGATATCGCCGCAAGAAAGAGCGAAAGAGGAAGAATAAAGATAGAGCACACCTAGAAAAAAGAGGGACAAGAGGAAAAACTGATTGAATCCCGCCGGATTGGACGTCTCTCTTTTTAAACAAAACCTTTATCTCGTCATCTCTTCTCGTCTTTTCGATCATCTTTTTTCTCTTTTCCTACCTTTTCTGCCACTTTCAACCTTGTCTCTCACCTCCGTCGACTCTCGCGATTTTGAACAGCGAGGCTGAGCTTGCATCTATTTTCAGCTCACGGCACTTTAGCTCTTAACCTCTTTCCTTCTTTTAGACTTCTTTGGGTCTCGGTGTTAATTCTTTACCCCCATCGCACCCCATCGTAACATTGCCTTATCAGGCCACGCTCTTGCATCACTACGCCTTGTCAGCCTGTGTGGCTTGTCCGTCGACTTTCTGTACAGTCCTCTTATTCGTTGCTTTTCCGCTTTCTCACAAAGAAAACCACGGAAGACGACGCTACAAAACACACACCTGCAAGACGTGCTTTGCGGCTGACGTACGTCTTGCTCTTATTTGGTTCTGGACTCCTCGTTTCGGCTCTCTTTTGTCGATCTATTGATATCGATTCTTGCATTCATTTTTCTCAATTTATGGTTATTGTGCTACATCACCTTGTCTTTCCACAACCAGCAAGGCTGTTTTCGCTTTTGTATTCTCACTTTTTAATACTCTTATCTTTTAATACGCCCACGATCACTTCCTTTGACGACTTCATCCTCCTTTCATTAGAGCCGGCCTTTCTTCACATACAGCAATTCATATACCCAGTTTCGACATTCATCACCAGCATTCAGTTTTCAACAACTCACATATAGAACGTCTTCGATTCATATTCTTTTGATTAACAATATCGTTTGGGGCCACGACTTGCACATCTCTTAATTACACTCTCGACATCATATTCAGGCTTATCGCCTCTGACTTTCATCTCCATATTCCCTCTTTACATTCCAAGATGCGACCCTTGATACCATTTCTCTTCGTCTCATTCGCATCGGCAGCTTCAAACACAGCATTCATTCAGTCAGCATCGCCATCGACGGCATTGATATCTGCGGCATCGACAACGTCGTCGCCAAGCACCGCAACGTCTCTGCCCGACCTTATCGCCCAGGTCCCGTCCTGCGCCCTCGCCTGCCTGGCCAAAGCCTCGACCGACCTGGGCTGTGCCGCCACAGACCTGACGTGTGTCTGCCGGAGCGCCGCGGGGAATGGCGCCTCTGCATTGGCGGCGCAGCTGGGCGCGTGCATCTTGCTGGGGAACAACAATTGCAACAGCAGCGACTTGAGCGCCGTCAAGTCGCTGGCGCCCGGCATCTGCGCGCAAGCAACCACGGCGGCGTCGACCGTCTTGTCGGCCGTCTCGACGGAAATTGTCGGGCTGCTGGGCGAGGCACAGACAGCGACAGTGTCTGGCTCGACGGCAAAAACGACAGACGGCAGCAAAAGCACACCGGCCGCCGGCGCCGCACCAACGGCCGGCACACGAGCGACAATGGCCTTGCTGGGTATCGGTGGCGTGGCCGTTCTGGCCGTGTACGCCTTGTAACGGCACCCCGATTTACTAATATCACTGTATATATCACAATACACACACATGCTGTACATACCAAATCTATTATTATTCATGCCTAACTTTGAAATCACGCAAATCGTCCATCGTCCTTTCCTAGAACCTAAGCCTTCACCGAAATGTGGTACACGCGGCGGCCCTTGGTGTCGCGGCCCTTGTCCTCCACAGCTTGGCCGTCGGCCGCCGTAACGGCGCGCTCGTCACCCACGGGCAGGATGACATCGAGACCGCTCGACAGCCACAGCGGAGCCCACGAGCTGGGGACATCGTCACCCTGGGCGGTGGCGGCGACCTTGACGGCGGCCGCGGCACTCACCTCAACGGCATCGGCCGACGGCGTGTACGTCAGGGTAATCTCGTAGATTGGCGAGCGGCCCTCGGCCGAGATGCCGTCGTCCTCGAGCCAGGTCACGACCGAGGTCTTGGAGGCACCCTCGACCGTGGTCGGCGCCGGGTAGACCTCGACACCCCGCCAGTCGTCGAGCGCAATGTTGGGGAACTCGGCCTGCTCGGCCTCGGCGTGGCGGCCCTCCTTGCGAGAGGTGGTGGGCAGGTTGCGGCCGACGGGGATGGCGCTGCCGCAGCGGGCGAGCACGGGGATGGACGCGTGCCAGGCGCTGCTGACCGTGTGCCACTGGCCGGCGGCGAGCCACTCGTAGGGAGCATTGACGTTGAGGAAGCCAGCCTCGGTTGCCTCGCCCTTGGGGAGGTAGACGCGGGCCTCGGCCGAGCCGGGCGCGTAGATACCGTCACCGCCAACCACGAGCGCATCGCCGAACCAGAACTGGGTGTCGCCCGACAGGAGCGGCGTGGTCCAGACCTCGGGGTCGCTCTCGTAGCCCCAGCCGATCCAGCGCATCGAGGGCAGGGCCGTCAGGTGCGACTGCAGGGCACCCGAGTAGGTGTAGGGCACAAGCTCGTAGCGGCGCTTGATGGCGGCGCGCACGAGAGGTGTGGCTGTGGGGTGCATCCAGGGCTCAATGACGCCACCGACCAGGTTGTCGTCCTCGGACGTCTTGTAGCAGTTGATGGCAAAGCGCGGCTGGTGGATGCCGATCTGGACCCAGCGGACCAGGTGCTCAGGGGTCGGCTGGGGGCCCTCGAAACCGCCAATATCGTGGCCGTAGCAATGGAGGAGCGACACGCCGGCATTCAGAGAGATCGCATTGGCGCCGCGCATGCCGTCCCAACTGGTGACATTGTCGCCACTCCACGAGGTGCAGGCATAGCGCATGGTGCCGGCCGTGGCCGAGCGAGTGAGGACCAGCGGGCGCTCGTCGGGGACGGCCTCAACACAGGCGTCGTGCGAGCTCTTGCCCATGAGCTCGGTGTGCATGGCACGGCCCCACAGACCGACCCGGGCGCTCTTGATGTTTTCGGGGGTCGGCACGGTCTCGAGAGCACACTCCCAGTCGTCGCTGAAAATGTTGTACTCGTTGTTGTCGTTCCACATGGCGTCGATGCCCACCGACTTGAGCGCCTTGCAGCCGTCGTACCACCACTGGAAACCAGCCTTGCTGGTGAAATCAATGTGGCTGCCCTCGCCGCTCTCGCCGCCACCGGCACTCCACAGACGGGCAATACCCGTCTGCAGACCGTCGCCCTTTTCCTTGGAGGCCGACGGGTCCTTGAAGAAGGCGTTGGCGGCCTTGAGGCCAGGGTAGGCCGGGTGGTTGGCCAGCACGTACGGCTTGATGTTGGCCAGCAGACGCACACCGCGCTTGTGGCACTCGGCCGTGAAGGCGCGCGGGTCCGGGAACCGGTGGTAGTTCCACGTAAAGACGTTGCGCGTCTTGGGCGGCTGCTCGGCAATGGTGTAGCCCGAGCTCATCTGGAAGGCCGAGACGGGAATGTCGTGCTTCTCGCACTTGTCGATAAAGTCAATAATCACGTCGGCGGCGCGCGGCTCATCCTCCATGGTGTACTTCATGCCACCGCTGACGTATCCCATCATGTAGCGCGGCGTCAGCAGCGGGTAGCCAACCACGTCGGCGTACAGCCGCACCACCTCGGCGACGCTGTTGCCGACCAGCAGATACTGCTCGAGACCGCCATAGGCCTGGCGATAGACCTTGAAATGGCCCCACATGCCGTCGATCTCGGAGCCGACGTTCCAGGTGCCGCGCGCGTGCGACGTCGAGAACAGGCCGACACACTGGCCCTGGGGCTGCGCGGGCGTCGGGCGGCTGACGTGCAGCAGCAGTGGGATGTGCTTGTAGAGCGGGTCGGTGCGCAGGGCGTCGTAGCCGAAAGTGTCGCTGGCCGTGATCTGGAAGCCGCGGCCAGCCAGGTTCATGGGGCCAGCCTTCTCGCCGAGGCCGACATACAGGTCGTCCTTCTTGTAGTTTGAGTAGTGGGCAACACCGGTGCCGTCTACAACGTATGAGCGGTAGTCCATGTCCTTGTACAGCGGCTTGGCCACACCCTCGCGCTTCAGGGACACAACGGGTGCGCCGGACCAGTCCACGGTGGCCGTGACATCCCCGGAGACGATCGAGAACGTCTTGGCTGCGGTATCGACCGACGTCTTGGGAGTGTCTTGTGAAGACGAAACCTCAACGCGCTTGGCACTGGGAAACGGCGGCAGAGGATGGCTCGGAGAGGTAAACGTCGTGCGGAAGACGCCCGGGCGGACGGCCTCAAAAGTAAAGTCGAAGTGGTTGCCGTTGACGGCCTCGGTCGAGTGTAGTGCTACTGAGGAAGTTGCGGCGGCAGCCTGCTCCTGGAGAGCATATTGCTGGGGTGTGCTTTCGAACTGATGCAACATTGTGAATGTGAAGATGTGGAGAGGAGGAGAAGGGAGGAGAATGAGAAACAAGGGGTGGGAGAAGAGAATGAGGGGAAAGAGAGGAGAGGAAGGAGCGAGACAGCAATGACAGTGACAGAAATGGAAGGAGTGAAAGACGATTATATGGCAAAGGGCGTCTCCGATGAAGCTCGAAGAATGCAGAATAATACAAAATAAAAAAATAAATCAGAAAAGTCGTGACGAGAGTCGGCGTGACAGCACCACAAACACACACAAAAAAGTTGTCTACAGCTAAAGCTAGGTAGCTCGTGTGGACCGATGACGGGCGCGGCGCATCACCAAGACGGGGCGAGATGCAGCGAGACCGAGCGACTAAGCATGCCAACAAAGGAGAAAAAGGAGAAACACAGGCAGCCAGGAGAAGTACTGTATGTTTACATGGATGGAGGGAGGTGCTGTAAGAGAGTGGCGTTTACGTAGAAAGCCATGGTGCGCATATTGTATGAACAAATGGCGGCATATGCGGAGCCGGCGAGCGGAGGCACTTGGAGGAAGGTACCGCGTAAGTGTAAGTTACGAGGGGAAGGTACGATGCCCGAACGCAAACTTTGGAGTAAAGCTGGAGGCAGGAGCGACTATGCACGGAGGTCATATGGCCGCCAGGTCCGCAAGCGGAGCCAACAAGGGGACGAGAGGGACAAAATCACGAGAATGGCCAAAGAAAGAGCGAAAGTATGCGAAATATGGCTGGAGACAACGAGGTCTAGGGATGCTCATATTTGACCATCCCGCGGGATGGTACGCGTTAGCTTGGATAGTGTGTTTGTAGTGCTGTTTGTTGATTTGTACTTGGTCATTTTGTCCAAGAAATTGTGTAAGAAAATAAAGAAAACACCTGGTGGGACTGGAAAAGAAAGTCAAATGACAATTCGAGGAGAACGAGGGGCAACCTGTGGAGGAAGGAAAGTCTCGATGGAGTAGGCAAAGGGATCAGTTTGACTTCTCGAACGACTTGCGAGCGCCTCTCCAACTCGTGCTTGTTCTGCTGCATCTTGTTGGAGAAAGGAGTAACGGTAGTTCCCAGAAAGAGACAGCTCTCGTTGGCCAATTTGTTTGTCGTGTGTCATTCGAATTGAAAAGAAACGCATACATGAAATACTCCGTACTTTGTTCGAGAGTTGAGCGTCAGAATGAGTTGTTCTCTTTCCTCTTTCTCTTGGGGTCCAAGTACTCTGTACACAATTCATGGACTACCCAAACAGGAAAGAGGTCATTGGATAGGCCCGTTTAGGCTCGATGGTGAGCAATGGTTGGCTGGAACTCCCCACGTGGGGCGCTGAATTTTGAGGGGTTGCCGGACGTGGAGAACTGGACTTCAGTGGACACAGTGAAAGCGCTGGAGAATACTGTATTCGCCCTGTACATGTACTCACCGTTTCCCAGCCAAATTAGTAACTTTCTCCGCTAACATGCTCATACTATTGACAGACTGCCTCACTGCTAGCTTTACCTGCCTGTTGTGTTGTTTGGCGGTCAGCCGTCGGATGTCAGAATTTAGAGCCTCGAAGACGGGACCGATCTTAAGATCATTGGGACAAGATGTGCCCGTTTGGAGTTGCAGTGCCGTCTCTTCGTTCCGTCCATTGATTCCGGACTTGATTCCGGACCGACTGGGATGTCTACACCGTCTTGACCTTTTCCAGCTTTGGTCTGTGCCATATACGACGCATTTTACCTCGGGTTATTAGCAACACGTTATTCCCTCCAACCAAATGCTTCATCTATCGAGAACGCCTCGTAATCGGGTTCATCTCGCTTCATCTGTTTACGTGTATTACAAGAACCTTACGAGTGACGACTGTCGTCGTCTTATGTGCCTTATCTGCCTTTTTCAATGCGCTCAGGATTCCATATCGTGTCGCGGCACCACCTAATTAGACCTCTTTGGGCGCTAGCGGCACCCTTGTCCAGCGGGTTTTGGCGGGGTTTAGTGGACTTCAAGCAACCAGTCGGCACTTCCCAGCAGGGGATGGAGCATCAGCTGGAGACGCACTGTTCCAGAACGGCCGTAACCCCTGTATTTTTCGGCGCTCCTCCGTCATTTAGGCATTAGTGCCTGCGGGAAAGCAACAGGCAGGCCTTGACAACTAAAACGGAAAATATAGGCGGCTCTAGCTTTAACTCGTAATAGTTCGTACTGTAGCGTCCTTCATCCACATCAACACGACATCTCACGACCTCACCGACGCCACTTGCGAGAATCAAGTAAAGATGCATGCTCGTGCCCAGGCATTACCATGCCAGTCTGAGATCATGTCACCGGATGACCCAAGAAGACCCAAATGAAAGGGAAAAAGACCCAGAAATATCTGGAAACCACGCCGTTGACAGCTTCACATTGGTGGCCTTTTTCAAACCCGCGATCCTTAGCTTCGGCCGGAAGACGTCGTGAGATCTGTAGCTATCCCTTTTTCTATTTTGCATCATTTTATGGCGTTCTCCTGGCGTTCTGGCGCCAGGACCGCGAGAAATATCTCGGTGCTTTCGGTGTGAGAATCGCGATTTTCTGTTACGGCTCACCGTCAACGTGGCTTCCGTTTCTTCTCTCTTCAACATCGTTCTTTCCTCTTATGGAAATCTTGACGCCCGTTTTCACAACGCTGCCCCTTTTGTGCCCCTTTTCTATTCCTTGCGAAAATTTGCTCAATTCTTTCTTTCACATTCTCACATCGACAAAAACAAAGCCGAAGTTTAACCAGCACACAATGTTCAACTGCCGTCGACACCCCTGTCCGTTCCCCTCACGACCGCCTCCAATTCTACTTTCTTGGTCGTGTCCGTCCCCGTGCCGGGCCACCATTGCAACGCGCTACAAAACGAACCAGACCCAAATCGGTGGGTGATCACAATACCGAGTCGAAAAGGACCGTTCTGTCGAGTCTGCATTCTCACCGTTTCGATGCCCTTTTAATTCCTTGCCTGATTCGGACAGCCGCTTTTCATCATGTTTTTGCCCTTTTCTTCTCACAGTTTTCGGTTGGGAACACCGACTTGACCGACGTGCATGATGATCAAGTCGATAATCGAGTCCAAAGTTGATGCTCGAACGCATGGTCTCGACCTTGGCGGCATTCCCAACAGTTCCCGGTTGATTGTCCTCACTGTGAGATTTCCCAGCCTCCAGGTTCCACGATCTATCCTGGTCCTTCCTCGGCTGACCAGTCGTTATCTACACAACTTCATCTCCAGAAGACCTCCGCCCTGCCCCGGCTTTACCCCGGTTCCACCCCATGGGCATTGTTCAATCCGCTCCTTTCTTCACCCTTCTCTCGTTTAGTCTTTTTCGTATTCTCACGCCGTCTTTCTGTCTTCCGATTTCTCCGTGGTTTACTCCAGTATTTGTGCTCCATTGCCTCCCTATCCTCCATTTTCCCTCCGTTTTTTCCGTCTCTCGTCTCTGGCCTCCCCCATTTTCCCCAACTGGTCCCCCTTTTCTTTGCCTTCTTTTTTCTTGTCCCCTCCATCTCCTTTCCCCACAAAACCCCCTTGTTAGCGTGTTAGTCGGCTTTCATGCTCAGCACTGCCCTACGGCGTACGACATAGTCTTTTGCGTGATATTTTACACTTGTGTACGGAGAACGCGACAGTTTTTGTCCACATCTCTTCACGTTACCTCTTAAGCTTTTTGCCGGCCGCTCAACAAGTGCTGGTGGGTGTGGTGCTGAAGTGGTGTGAGTGGCAGTTCTGCAACCACTCCAACGGCAGCCATCAAGCAATTGCAACACTCTGACCAAATACAAGTGCTACCATCTGCACCATTCAAGCCAAGTATCTTGCACACTTTTTGCAGCTTCATGTCATATACCAAGGAACCCAGCAAGTATCTTACACTGTGTAAACTGGCATTAATAAGTTGGTGTAAGTACTCCACGCTAGCAAGATGCACCAGTGCATGCACTTGTGGAAATACTGTCGTACATTTTCGCTGATTTTCTCTTTCTGCTGCCTGGCTGCCAACTGTTTCTTATCAATGCAACTCGCCAATGTATCCTTGCTCGTCAGCTATTCCCCTTTTCGTTGTCTTGCATGTACGATGGGCGGGACAAGTGCTTGAATTCTGACTTCTTTCCCGGTTTGTCGATTCCGCCTTGAATGGGTGTACAGCTCTGTTCACACACGTCCTACTCACGCGATCTCTCCATGTACCCAACCAAGCGTGTTCCCCCGGCCATATGTCGTAGTTTGACAATATCCCCGGACGGTGGATGTGGAGAGTGAGGAGTCCCCAGTCCAGCTAGTCCCCAGCTTTGTACTCATACCCATCCGCATAGCGTATTACTGCGCACACAGTAGCTTTGTCGGTCGATGCTCGTCTTTTCGCCTTGCCTCGCTGCGTCGTCGCCGCCTCACCCTTGGTTCTTCTGGAATCAAGCCATTCCCAAGTGGCCAAGTCTTTGGTTTCCTTTTGGTTTCCCCAGTCTCCAGTCTCCATTCTAACAGGCCATCCCCATCTCGGGCTGCATTGTTCCACGGTCGACGGAAGATCTTTTGGAGAAGTTGACTTGCGTGTGGACAAAGTACTTCGTACATACTTGTTTTGTCGTTGATGGTGGTCTGTGACCACCATGATGCATGTTCCTTCTCCTCTTCCTCGTGGTCTCAGTTTTCAGTCTTACTCTTTTCAGCCCACGATCCCGTCCATCATTCCGCGAAGTGAGTGCCCAGTTCCTGTTGTCAACCACTTCGCTGGTTGTACAAATTGGGGAGGTCTCCTCTGGACATTTTTGTAACATCCTTGTCGATCTCCTGTTCTCAACTCTTTTATTCTTCTTAGCCTTCTTGTTTTATTTTCTGTCTTCCATCATCCAACATTTCTTACTCACCGCCAACACCACCACCACCGGCCAACACCAATACACATCGACACCACTCCATCTATGGCCGACGCTCAGCAGAAGCCCGGTATCGAGGCCGTGGAAAACACGGCTGCCCCACCGTCGTCCGTGATGAAGGAGACGGCTGTGGCTGCCCCGGCACCCGCCAACTCGTTCGGCATCGAGCCGGCCCCGCCCATTGAGGGTACAGGCGCACACAAGCGCGATGCAGCGGCTGACCTGCTCCGCAAGATTGGCGACGCAAACGGAGGCGACCGGGTGATTGTGACGCCTGAGGACAACAAGCGGATCCTGCGCAAGATTGACCTGGTCATTCTCCCGATTATCCTTGTGGTCTACTTCCTTCAGGCACTCGACAAGGCGACGCTGTCGTATGCGTCGGTGTTTGGCCTGGTCGAGGACACGCACCTGGTGGGCACGCAGTACTCGTGGCTCGGCTCGATTGTGTACCTCGCCCAGCTGGTGGCTCAGCCCGCCGTGGCATGGCTGCTGGTGACGGTCCCTGTCGGCAAGCTCATCTCGACGGCCGTTCTTCTGTGGGGCGCGACGCTGGCGGCGATGACGGCGGCACACAATTTCAACGGCCTGCTCGCCTCGCGATTCTTCCTGGGCCTGTTCGAGGCGTGTGTTGCTCCCTGCTTTATTGCCGTCACCCAAATGTGGTGGCGTCGGCGCGAGCAGACGGCGCGCGTCAGCTACTGGTACGCGATGAACGGCATCACCAACATGTTTGGTTCGCTGATCACGTACGGCCTGGGCCACATCAACTCGCAGGCGCTGCACTCGTACCAGATCATCTTCTTGTTTTTTGGTGTGATTACGGTGGCTTTCTCGTTTGTCATGTTTTTCTTCATGCCGGACTCGCCCGTCGAGGCCAAGTTCCTGGATGACGGCGACAAGGTCATGGCGGTTGAGCGTCTGCGGATGAACCAGATGGGTGTCATGTCGCGCGAGTGGCGGTGGGACCACGCCAAGGAAGCGGTGCTGGACATCAAGACGTGGTGCTGGACGGCACTCATCTTTTCGATCAGCATCCCCTCGGGCGGCATCTCGACGTTTGGTCCGCTGATTGTCAAGTCGTTTGGCTTTGACTCGTTTCACACGATCCTGTTCAACATCCCCTTTGGTTTTGTGCAGCTGGTCGCCACCGTCGGCGGCGCCTGGCTGGCGACCTACATCCGCAAGAAGGGCCCTGTCCTGTGTCTGCTGTGCCTCCCGCCCATTGCCGGCTGCGCCGTCCTCATGGCCGTGCCCCACACCAGCGACCACCGTGCCGCTCTGCTAGTTGGCTATTATCTCATCTCGGTGTACCCGGGCATCACGCCCATCATCTACTCGTGGTCCGCCCAGAACACGGCCGGCGACACCAAGCGCAAGTGCACGACGGCCATCTTCACCATTGGCCAGTGCGTCGGCAACGTCGTCGGCCCGCAGCTGTACCACACCAACGAGGCGCCGCTGTACAAGCGGGGCCTGCGCAGCAACCTGGCGCTGTATGTTGTTCTGATTGCCCTGACGCTCCTGACAATGGCCTACCTCAAGCACCTTAACAACTCGCACGCGGCGCGCCGTGTGGCAGCCGGCAAGAGCGCGACCATTATCGACGTTTCGCTGTTCTCGGCAGAGGACGCGGACCGGATGATGCAGGAGATGGCGAACCAGGGCGAAATGGGCGAGAACGGCGCGCCGACGGGCGACCGCGCGTTTGAGAACCTGACGGATCTGGAGAACGACGAGTTTGTGTTTGTGTACTAAAGTGGAGGATGAGGACGAGGATGAGGATGGGGATGATATTGAGATAAGGTTCTTACTGTAGGCGCCCTTTCTTAGCAATCAATGCATATACATATTGTACGACATTATATGGATGAAAGTGAGAGTGACGTTCATATGATTGATGATATGACAAAGGAAATAGGAAATAAAGCGAGGGACTATTGCAATGAGAGACATAAGATCCAACTCTAGACGCCAGACCGTACTGTACAAGCAAGTACAAATTCATACAAAAACTACACAGCCTCTGCCTCCTCGTCCAAGAAGCCCAGACCGCTGTCGTAGCGTCTGCGCTTCTTTGTCGACCGCGGTGTTGCCTCTGTCGTCTCAACGGCCGTGCTGTCTGTGGACGCTGTAGATGCTGAAGACACCGAGGAAACGCCACCACTGCCCACGCTTGTCCGCTTCCCAAACAGCCGGCGTCCGAGCGACATTCGCCTTTCCTTTCTGGTCTCGGTCGCTGCCGCTCCCTCGCTGTTGCTGGTGCTGGTGGTGGACGGCCCATCCAGCAGGGCCTGCAGCGTCGCCACGGCCGCCTTGGCTGCCGTTGCGCGTTGGGTCTCGGTCTCCAGTTTTTCTTTGAGTCGGGCGTTGTCCTCGCGCAGCTGCCTCGCAGACTCGTGCCCTCGCCGCTGGGCCGCCCGCAGTGCCGCATCCCGCTCCTCAATCTCTCCGCGGAGCTCGTGGACGCGGGCATCGCGCAGCGCGAGGGCCTGGCCGTGCGTGGCGGCGGCCGCGCGCGACAGCCGGCGGAGTTCGACGAGCTTTGCTTGGGTTTCAGCAAGAGCGTCCTCTTTCGTGGCGAGCGTCTGTTCGTTGTCGGCGATGGCGGCCTCCTTGTCTTTCAGAGCGGCCTCCAGCCTGGTCACCAAGGCCTCCAGTTCTTGGACATCGCGGGCATAGCTGGCGAGCGCGCCCTTGAAGCGGTCGGCCCCTACCCGCAAGTCGGCAATGGTTGACTCGTGGGCACTTATCACGGCCGTTTTTTCTTGGACCTCCTTGGACAGCTCGTCCATCGCCGTTACTCTTGCGCCCAGCTGCTGCCGCAGATCCCCCTCGAGAGCGTGGTACTCGTCGATCTGGGCGTCGGCGGCGACGACCTGCTGGGCGAGGTCGCGCAGTTTTGTGAGCAAAAGGTCGAGGACGGCGGCCGCGGGAGCCGCCAAGGGCAGCTCGATTTCGCCCGGCGTCAGGTACTCGAGCTCGAGGCGGGCCGTACGGAAGGCGGTGGCGAGACGGGCGACAATATCAGAGGCGTCGGCGGGGCGGTCGCTGTCCTTGTCCTTGTCTTCAGTGGGGGAGAGTGCTTGCAGCCCGGTTGACAAGACCTCGAGAGCGGCGGTCTTGTCGGCCAGCGCACGGAGGAGAGTTGCGACTTGGGCTTGGAGACGCTCCGTCTCTGGGTCGGCAAGGCTGGCCTGGACGTCCGTGTCGACCATCGTCATCCTGACAGCACTGACAGCAGAGGGTGTCGGGATTGGCGACGACACGGGCGAGACGATGACGCGGCGTGTTGAGAACAAGTGTAAACCGGGCGTGACGGGCGTGGCCGTTCCAGCTCCAGCTGCCCTGTCTGCCCTGTCCGGCGTCGGCGTTGTCGGTCGCGTCGACAAACCCACATCGGCATCATCTTCCCATGCTAGGGGGCTCGTGGCGGGCGGCGTGGGGAAGGACGACTGCGCAAACGAGATGGTCATTTGGCTGTCAAAGTCGTTGTTGTGCTTGTGGGCGACAGTCGTCCGCTTCCTGGACGGCGTGCTCGCCTGCAGCTCGGCCATGGTGGCGTCGCCGAAGCCGCCGAAGCCGCCGTCGTGGCCGTCAAGACCAAGACCGAAAATGTCGGCGCCGTCGACATCGATGACGTGCGGCGAAGGATAGTGGCAGGCGTCGCCTACGTCGGACAGGACTTCCGTCATGTCGTCGTCGTTGTCTCGAGCATAGTCGATGCTCATGGCCGAGGCAAACGGATCGCGGGCGGCCATTGTCCAGTTGGGCCGGGCGTCTGCCAGCGACTGGTCGTCGTCGTCGTTCGCTTCGACCTCGACTCCTCCGCGCATCTGCATCTGCCGTCTGAGCATGTTGACTTGCCTCTGCAAGGCCATGACGCGCTCATTGTCCTGGATGATGGTGTCGTCGGCGTCGTTGGCGTCGCCAATATTGGGAGAGTGCCCCAGTCTCTGGATCAGCTGGTCCTTGGCGGTCACTTCGGCCCGAAGACGGGCCAGCTCCTTCTCTGCCTCTTCTGCCCGTTTCTTCCGCTCCTTTTTTTCGGCAAAGACATTGTTCATCTCTTCGCTGAGGCCGTTGCGCCGTAGCCGACGCTGGACACGCCCGTCTAGAACTTGTCGCAGCGGCAAGAACGAGACGTTGCCACTGACGGGTAGGCCGGCCTGCAGCGATGTGCGGCGGATGAACGGCGTCAGGCCCGATGAGCAGTTGCAGGCGGAGGGCGACGAAGGCGTTGCCGTCAGGCCTGGATCGGAAAAGCGGACGCGCTTCAGCTTTGCCTTTGGGTCACGCTTTCTTGCTGACAGGCCATGACGAGACGGTGTTTTTCTGGAGCTTCTAGAGGAGGGTGTTGATGGGCCAGACAGAGTGGACGATGGAGACGACGCGGACGGCGTCAATGGCGGCGTCGGCATGTCGCCTCTGGCCGTGCTGGCAGCATCTTGAAAGGCAGTTGACAGCGACGATGAGGACGTGCTGCGACGCGTCCGGCGGAGGGCAATAGGGGCGTCCATAGTGAGGGGCGAGGGTGAGGGTGAGGTGGTGATGATGAGGAAGGGGCGATGGGTGACGCTGTTGAGGAAGGAAAAAGACAAGACAAGGAAAGAGCGGGGAAGGGCGATGCACGCAAGGAAGGAGGACGCGTTTATGTAGTACAGGGAGAGGAGGTGAGTGTGAGAAAAAGGATGGAAGAAGACAGAGAAAGAAAACGGAAAAATAAAACAATTGCAGTCAAAAAGACGAGACGAAGATGTCTGTCTCTCAAAACAAACAGTAAACAAACCCAGAGGAGAAAGGGTCTCCAGAAAAGAGGTCCACTCGACGCGCCTCGATGGGTACGAGATGCTGCGGGAAAGACAGGACAACGAGGGGCAAGTCTCGAACAAGAGGCTCTCGCCTGTCGTCTGCTCGTGTAAGTGACCGCGTCAGGCAGTTAAAGTGGTTCTTTCCACCCAACTCCCATGTAAGTCGGTCGTGTGTTGTTTACTTTTGCCCAATCGAGGCTAGCGCGTTATGTACTGCACTCTGCACTGGAATGCACTGCCGTAAAGAGGATTGACAGCAGGCCGCGGCCAGGCCAGCTGCAGAAGGCCGCTAGGAGACCTGGAACAGACCCACCATACCTCACTTCTGTCCTCTGTCTCTCTCATCCTGTCCTCTCATCCAATCCATGCAGCCACTGTGGTCGCTTCACAACCAGTCGTAACCAGTCGTTTTGGCAAATGCAGGCTTGATGAGAGGTGGTTTTAGTTTCTCTGGGCTGTTGTTTTGACAATCTTGCATGTTTACTGTCTGCTTATCTTGCATCTCTGTGTCTTCCGTCTCTGTGGTGCTATCTGCAGGGTATTCTTCGTCTTTCTCTCTCTGACATTGCGTCGTCCCCTCTCCTCCTCTCTACTGCGACGACTCGAAATAGTTGACCGCCACCACCTCGCCCAGCCCGAGCTTTGTCTCCAGGTCCCCCACATCAAACCGCATCCGGCCCATCCGCGTCACGGCGGGACCTTGCCCCTCGGCCGCCCAGCCCATTTTCGAGCGAATCCCCGCTCCGTCGAGACCAGCGGGCTGCTTGTACACCAAAAAGACGTAGCGGTGCGGCGCGCTCGGCGACGGCGGGCCGGGCTTGATGTAGTCGACAATCGCGGGCTTGGACGACGTCAGGGGGCGCCACTCTGTGGCGTTGCCGACTGCGTCGGCTACCCGCAGGTCCGCCTGCACGCCGTGCAGAATCGGCCCCAGGAACGGCCAAGACACAAACGGCGCGTCGGGATCGAGCGAGACGGCCAAGAAGGCGGCGCCCGTGTCGACAGACACGCTCTTGTGGAGAGCGAGAGCGGGCTCGTCCTTGGCCTGCGTCGGGGTGACGTGGCGGCCGGCATTGGCGGCGTCGACAACGACGTCGGGCGCATTGTCGGCCTGCTTGCCAAAGGTGAGGCGGAGGGTGGCGGGCGTTGCAGAAGACGCGCCTTTTTGCTTCTCAATCGCGGCAAGAGCCGTCTTGACGGCCAGCGAGAAACGGTCGGCCATGGTGTGCTTGCGAGGTGGAAGTTGGTGTAAATACTGTGCGTCGTAGTAAATGAGTGATTGTATGACGACGACGAAGAACAAAGAGAACAAGATTACGGAGTACGCTACAATGGATTGCACGTCTACGACGGACTTTTATTTGAACCTTTTCTATCCCTTTCTGCCCTCTTTCTTGTTTCCTGCCATTGATTTTCTCGACGTCGGCCCTGGCAGCTAAACTCCGGCTAATCCCCACCAATGTCCACCAAACCCACTGAACCCAGCGCATTCTGGGCCCTGTCACAAGTCTTAACGCCTGTAGCGCCCGCCTCGGCAGCGGCCAAAGAAACGGCGTATTCGGTGACTCCAAAAGTCCGCCCACCACAAATGCTGACCTGACCTTGTCGACTTTAATTTCAACACCACCCTATCCATACAGCCTGCACGCCTCGCACTCCACGTGCCGGTCGCCAATCCGGCACGGCTCGGCCAGCATCAGGAAGCGCACAGTGTCGACCCCGTTGTCGTCGGGCTCCGTCCACCAGCACACCCGCCCCATCACGTTCTCCTCGTACCACGCGTGCTTGTCGAAGCAGTACCACAGCCCGTCGCGCTGCGCGCACTGCCGCACACAGCCCGTCTGCTGGCCCGCGTCCACGCACTGCTGCGCCGGCTCCCACATGTGCGGCGGCGGCGCCTTGGGCTGCGGGTCGCCCTGGCCGCCGCGCGCGAGGTCGACGGAGGGTGTCGGTTTGTGCACGATCCACTGCGAGGACGTCGGCTCCAGCGTTGTGGTGGACGACCCCGCCGTCACAAAAGTGTGCGTCGTCGTCACGGCCTGCAGGACGGTGGCCGGGAACGACGTCGGCGACGCCCCGTGCGGCTCGACCGTGACGACGTGCTGGAACTCGGTGGTCGTCTGCAGGACGGACGCCGGCACGCTGTCGCTGCCCAGCCACTCGTCGGGCGTGATGGTGCGCACGGTCGACCAGTCCGACGAGAACGTCAGGGTGGTCGGGTACGACGTGATGGACGGCGTCGCGGTCGGGTCGTCAAAGACGCACACGGCCGTTGTGCACGACGGCTGGGCCATGCCGGCCGCCTCGCGAACGAAGCCCGAGACGGCGAGGGCGAGGGCTCGGTAGGATCGCATTTTTGGTGTCGTCAGCCGTCAGTCGTCAGTCGTCAGTCTGGTGATGTAGACGTAGATGTAGCCGTAAATGTCGACGTAAATGTCGACAAGACAACCTTGCAACCAAATCCATTAATGTCGGACAGACGGCTTCAATCTTCCTTGAATTGGGCTTGTCTTGGCAGTGCAACTTGATCCATATTGTCCGATACGCAACTACGATATATTACGCCAACATTCAGCCGGGCAAGGACACACAACTGCAGTCAATTTCTGCACTGCTTACATTACTACGCGGACGACTTAATGAGAGGAATAGTGTTTGTATTGTCTGGTGCGTGCAACGCTCTGTGGTCTATTCTAATTGGCTTGCTAGAACCATGAGCATTCTTCTGCAGAACGCGACTCATGTCCCAGCCTCTCTCAAAAAAGCTTGTTTTTGTTGGTTTGTGGTGTTTTTGTAGTTTTCCTCCTCTTTTCATTGTGCACCTCGTCCCCTGTTGCCACTTGAGCACTCCATGCCGACGTCGTCCATTTCCACCTCCATTGTAGCACCACCGTGCTCTCCCCACACCTCTCAACCTCTCATCCTCCACTCGTGACGGTCTGTCGTCATCTTCCAACCGGAAGACTGACGAAAAGGTTTTCGTTTGTTGGTCGTATGGGTGCCAAAAAGGTTCCCAATGCGATGCTGCCCTTCGGAATAGGCAAGGTGTGTTGTGTCGGTAAAACATAATGGTAAAGCAAAAACAGAAAAAGAAAAATCCTCTTCCCAAACGCCGAGAACACATGGTTGGTCTGTCTCTGAAGAAACTAGGATTTGAAGAGCCCACTTGGCTCTGCTTCCAATAGCTTCTGGTAGAGAGAAGCGCCCGAACCAATGCTCCTTTTTTTCATCCCGGTTTGTCCGTTCGCCCCGTTTCCGCCCGTTTCACTTCCCTTTCGTAAGCAGTAACCACCCTGAACCGCCCAGATACACGAAGACGACATGAGAACAGAAAGGAGAAGAAAAAACAGAAGAGAAAAGGAAAAAGAAAAAAACAAATACAAAACGCCCAATCGCATGCCTGGTATCTCCTGAAACAAAACAGAGACTGAAGAAACGGCCACAAGAAGAGACGGCGAATGAAAGACAAGAGAAACGAAAAAAAGGGAAAAACGACAATGCACGCCTCAGCAATGATATCTCTTACAACATCATCATTAGTGAAAACAATGACACAAAATGAAAAAGAGACAAGGAAAAGAAGCGTGGCTTTGTCGTCAAAAGAAGACTGCATCGCAAAAGATGCTTGGATGACGCGGACGAGAATGAAAAATCGTGAAACAAAGACGAAGAAATGCGGAAAACGGAATGCAATGAAACTATGTACAGGTCGAAGGAGAATGTGTCGTAGTACGCAAGACAAGTCTATGCCTGCGCAGGTGTGCCGCTGCCGCTGCTCGGGCCGCTACCCCGCCCGCCGCGCTGGCCGTTGTTGGGGCCCTGACCCTGGTTCTGACCCTGGCCCTGGGCGTTGTTCCGGTTCTGGTAGCCGTTGTTACGTCCACGCCCGCCGCGGAACCCCGAAGACTGGCCGCGGTTGTTACCGCCATTGTTCTGGCCACTGTTGTTGTAGCCGCCACGGCCGCCGTTCTGCTGCTGCCAGCCGCCGTGCGCTTGCGGCAGAGACGGCTGCGCCTGCCCGCGCTGCTGCTGCTGCTGAGGCTGCTGCGGGATCACGGGGAACGGGTTGCGCTGCTGCATGAGGGCGCCGGTCGGGATGGCGCCGTTGCCCTGGGGAGGCTGCTGAGGCTGTTGCTGTTGTTGGGGAGGGCCCTGCGGCTGCTGCTGCTGCTGCTGGTACGGCTTCTGCTGTTGGGCAGGCTGGCGGTGGTGTGGCGCCGGCTGGGACAGCGTGGCAATCGGCCGCGGGATGCTCTCGGGCGAGTCGTACACGTAGAGGCTCTTGTCGATGGTGGCTGGGATCGCCTGGATCTCCGTGCCCAGGTCGCGCTCAATGTTGTACAGGTTCAGCCGGTCCTCCCAGTTGATCAGGTTGATCGCGAGACCCAGGTGGCCGTACCGGCCCGAACGACCGATACGGTGCAAGTACGTCTCGGCGTTCTTGGGGAAGTCAAAGTTGATGACGACGTTGACGGCCTGGATGTCGATACCGCGCGTCAGCAGATCGGAACACACCAGGTTGCGGCACACGCCGTTGCGGAAGTCGTGAAACACGCGGTTGCGCGCCTGCTGAGCCATCTTGGCATGAGAATAAAAGCACGAGTAGCCGAGCTCGGTAATCTTCTTGGCGAGCAGCTCGACGCGGTTGGTCGAGTTACAGAAAATAATGGACTGGTTGATCTGGAGCATCGAGAACAGCGTGTTGAGACAGTGCACCTTTTGGCGCTCCTCGACAAAGGCATAGTACTGCGTGATACCGCGTAGCGTAAGCTCGTCCATGAGGTTGATCTCGTACGGGGACGACATGTTCTTATCAGAAAAGTCCTTGACCGACAGAGGGAACGTGGCCGAGAAGAGCATCACCTGCCGGTCCTTGGGGTGGAACTGCAGCAGCTGCTCGATCACGGGCGTGAACTCGGCCGACAGCAGCTTGTCCGCCTCGTCCATGATAAACATGGGGCACTCGCTGAGGTCCGCGACGCCCTTGCTAGCGAGATCGAGAATACGACCGGGAGTGCCGACCACGATATGGACGGCCTCCTGCAGACGCACAATGTCGTCGCGCAAGCCCGTGCCACCTGTTGTGACCATAACATTTAGGTTGAGGTGCTTGCCCAGCGTCTTGCACACCTGCGAGGTCTGCATCGCCAGCTCACGCGTGGGGACGAGGATGAGGCACTGGATTTTGGAGATTTTGGGGTTGATCTTTTCGAGGGCGGGAATAACAAAGGCGGCCGTCTTGCCGGTGCCGTTCTTTGCACGGGCCAGAATGTCGCGGCCGGTCAGGGCGACGGGGATGCTCTCTTCCTGGATGGGCGAGGGCTTCTCGAAGCCAGCCTCGAAGATGCCCATGAGCAGGTTGCGTTTGAGGTTAAAGTCCTCGAACTCGAGGCCCTTGGTGTTTGTGACATCTTCGGTCTGCTGTCTGTTATCCCGCTGCGGCAGGTTCAGCGACTTCTTCCAATCGTCTTGTGCCGAGCCATCGCTGTGTGTGTTAGTATGGGGTGAATGAGAAGACGGTAAAGGAGCCAGTGAGTGGCTGCCGGTGTACGAACTTTAACGTGGCTGACTTTAACTTATCAACGAGCCCGTCGGCCATTGTAGAGAA
Organism: Sporothrix mexicana; assembly: GCA_021396375.1. NCBI lineage: Eukaryota > Fungi > Ascomycota > Sordariomycetes > Ophiostomatales > Ophiostomataceae > Sporothrix > Sporothrix mexicana. The sequence goes on along the minus strand of WNYC01000064.1, from coordinate 16,200 downwards.
GGATGTGTGTGGAAAGTGAGAGTGTAGTTGGGTAGGTGGAGATGGAGAATCGCCCAAGACAAGCTGATGCAGTTTGTGTCGAGCGTCGTCTGGAACGTGGGTTGTGTGGAAGGTACCGTCAATGCAGTCGAGGATCTTGTCTGCAGAATCAAGACGCGGCTGAATGTCGTGTAGCCGTCGAAGTGGTGTGAATTGAGGGGTCTTTGAACAATAAATAGCCGTCAAAGTCTCGTAGTATAGTCTGTATGTCTTTTTGTGTCGAGTATCAGAGGCTCGTCGTTGTTTTGTAGCTTCTGGAAGCTGTCTGTTTTCGTGGATGATCAATAAGAAAGACCGCTGAAATCAGTCGGTTGCTGTCGTCAAATTTGGCAGTAGAGTCAAGAGGGTATCTCAATCGCAACGACGAGATCCGAATTGCTTGAAGAGAGAAAAGGAATTCGCCGAGAAGGTCGCTTGCGAGCCTGGAGCCAATGATGGAAAGGATGCGAGTACGTCGTGGAAAGGGAGAGGGGTATCGCGAGGCTTTTCTTTTGTGTTTTCAAGAACAATGCCAAAAAGGTGGCAAGCTTCTCGAGGCGGATTTGAGAGGAAAAGTGAGAGGTGTGGGAGGCTAAAAAGCACAGTAAATGGAAATTGAATAGGTGTAGATTCGTTTGGATACGATTTCGAGCCAAAGGTGAAATCTAAATGTTTGTTTTTGAGGCCGTGATGTTGGTGAAGTAAGAGGTGGAGGGATGTGTATTTTTCGGTTTTGCAAAAGGGAAGGGCTAGTTGTGCTCCTTGTGGCGGAAAGTTCTGACAGGACAGCAAAAGGCGATCTCCTCCCCGTCTGGTGCTGGAGAAGGTGAGGCGGTGGCCGGCCAGAAAGTGCACGTGAATTGTGGGGAGGCTGGTGCTCAATTGGAGGGAAGGAGCGAGGGAGGAGGACCTTGGACGCTGGAGGCAAGTGACACTAGTCCTATTTAGGCGGCCTTTAGTGGCAAGTGGCACCTAACGAACCGACAGCTGGTGGCAATGACGGGCAGTTTTGAACTTTTGAGGGAAGAGGGGCCCTGAGCAAGTTTACGCAAGCCAAACGCAGGACCACACGTGCGCAATCACTGATATCAATATTAGCGAATATCCGAATCGGAGCCTCCTCATCTCGGATCTGAACTCGACTTTCTGGAACACGATGAACTTCATCCTGTGGCATTGAGACACATTTTTCTCATTCCACATACTCGGCACCCAGTTCACGATAGATAGGGTCGTGCGAACAGCCGACATGGCCTGTCCTTATTGTTGCACGCGTTCCGTGCTGACCCGGCCAAGACGGACACTTGTGGCGCCACTTTCACGGCCCTTATCACGGGCATCCTCACGGCAGACTTCACGAAGGCCGGTCCCAAGACCAGGGGCGCGATGGCCGGCCGCGCTTCGAGCGACTTCGGTCCGAACTTTTGCTACAACCCTCCACGGTGACGACTTTCTTCATGGAAACGATGGCCACAGCCACAACCAGGATAGACGACAATCTCGCGATCGGGATGCTTCCTCCCGTTCAAATCCCAACCCCGGCAATATTGCCCATCACACGTGGCCCGCATCGCCCAATCCAACACCCTACGAGATCTTCGGCCAGCACAAGACCGCCGCCTACCAAAAGAAACGGTTCTACGCGCTCGCCAAACAATACCACCCAGACATGCACCACTGCACGCCGGAGCACTTGCGGGGCCTGTCCTCAGAGGAACGGACCGAGCGGTACCGTCTGATCGTGGCGGCCAACGAGATCCTGAGCCATGCCAGCAAGCGGAGAATGTACGACCTCAACGGCACGGGCTGGGAGGTGCAATCCAAAGTGCAAACGCCGTCGCGGGGCTACGATCCTCTGTGGCGCCAGCGGCCGGGCACCGCGGCGTACAATGCCACCTGGGAGGACTGGGAGCGGTGGCGGCAGGAGAACGGCGGCGGCGCGTCGGGCGACAACGCGTCGGCCAAGCAATCCGAGCAGTTCATGTCCAATGGCGGGTTTGCCGTCGTGGTGCTGGTCATGGTGTTCCTGGGCGGCTACGGCCAGATGACGCGCGCAAGCAGCAATGGCGCGAGCATCCTGGCGATGCGCGACGAGAACGACGCGGCCATTTCGTCGAGGCTCCAGAGCCAACAGGCGGCGATTGCGCCGTTGAGCCGGGAGGGAAGGGTGGACAGCTTTTTGGAGCGGCGCGAGGGCTGGAGCACGTACGAGACGTCTGGGCTGATGGCGCGGGTGAGTTCTCGGAGGCCAGACGGAAGCTGAGTTGAGTTGGGGTGGGGATGGGAGGAGGTTGACACAATTTGTTGAAAGTGGACGGCAGTCTCACTGTCTTTCGTAAAGACCGCCATGAACATATCAGAGAGCATTGCTCAAATTGTACATTCTCCATTCATATTTCGGCGTTTCTGGTTGGATTTACACCATAATGACATTCACCTTGCATCTGTTTCTGATACCGATACTGACCAAGAGTTAGTTGTGATTTGGTTTCAGTCTGATAAAGCTCAGCCACCGAGTTATTTCTGTCATCGTGCCCTCTTTTCTCCTCACTATCGATCATCCTGTTATCTCCTTATCCAAGGTCAATGCTCACAGGGAGTGCTTCGTAGGTGACAGCTGACGATAAAAGACGGTGAGGTCATTGTGTATCGTCCGTGTCAAGGCTTATCCTTTATCCTGGTCGTCTGTTGATTGTCCAGCCAGAAATTTACGTAAAGTCAACAGAATGCCTGGCCAGGCGAGCCAGAATCGGCCACCAAAAACACTCGAAGGCAGGCCACGGGACATTCGGACAGGGACTAACAAGCGACAGATAGGGGCGTTCAGGCGCTGGATAGCGGGCGTGGCGGGCTTTTTTGGCGCTGAAGTGGATACACGTGACTGTGCCCCTCAGGCCGCCCCTCACTATCCGACGATAAGCGGCAGGAGCAAGGCATTCAGATAACGTCGGAGACAAATGAGAATAGACAAGAACAAAAAGAACAAGAACAAAAGACAATCAATGCATATCCTTCCATCCAACCAGACTGCGCCCAAACGGCATCCACTTGAAAAGTAATCCTCCCTGGCACAAGCTGGTTGCACCTTCACTTAGGGGTATAGCCTCGCAGCACGACCGTCGGCATACCTTCACTTAGGGGTCTAGCCTTGCGGTGATTTGTGGCTACGTGGGCCCTGTTTTGGAGTTTGTTGGAGTATTTTTGCGTGCATTTCCGTCGACTTGTGAACATCCTTTTGGTGGGCATCGGCACACCTGCACTTAGGGGTATAGCTCGTCCCCTTGTGACCCAAGCTCTATCTCGAGAACGCCTCTTTTCGTCGTTGTTTTCGGTTGATTCTTGCACTTCTCTTTACCTAATTGGCGGGGCCCAAGCAACCTAGATCCAGGCTTTTACGTCGTTTTACGAGACATTTTCTGTTCCTTTTGTTCCTTTTTGTTTTATTTTCCCTTCCATTCCTTCTAGTTTTTGGGCTTTTTGGCTTTTTGGCCGCCAATCTTATCAGACAAGGGAGAAACCCGTCACAAAGCATGGAGGGTGAGAAATGAAAAAGGAGGTCAGCTGGCCAGACAAGACCGAGACAAGGCAACATGTTCGTTTATAAAAGACGAGAGGTTCCCTTCATATTTCACGATGTAGACCTTGTTTCTTTATTTTCAACCTCAAATCTCCAACGTTCCTTCCTTTCTTCTGTTGCTTGCTGCCCTACCTCTTGCACCTTCCTAACTGAACCTGCTCCCCACTAACCTCCGATCGATCCTCCCTGCTAAGACAAAGTGCCGGCAATAGCGACGTCACGCAGCTACCGGATTTGGTAATTAGCAGCACCAAGCAAACAGCACCTTACTGAGAGCTCTTGTCGATACCTCCTGGGCCCCTTTGAGCTTCAAACTTTACATTGCTTCCTTTTTTTCTGCTTCTCTTTCCACCTTTTCCCTTTTCTTCCCTCAGAATGACCACAAACGGCAACATGACGACCTCCATGGTGAAGCCCAAGTTCCTCGACAGCCAGTCCGACCTGGGCGTCGTTGCTGTCGGATTCTCCGGTGGACAGGTAGGTCTTCTCCCGACTGTTCTCTCTCTTTTGACCCTTTCTAACAACGTAGTGCAAACCCGGCGTTGATGCCGCCCCCTCGGCCCTCATCGAGTCCGGCCTCCTCACGCAGCTCCACGAAGAGCTCGGCTACAATCTGCACGGCGACGACAAGGTCCACCTCTACACTGATCTCGTCCCGGCCAACGACCCCGACTACCGTGGTATGAAGAACCCGCGCGCCGTCTCGGCCGTCACCGAGCGCATTGCCGAGCAGGTCTATGCGCACTCCCGCGAGGGCCGCATGACGCTGACGCTCGGCGGCGACCACAGCATTGCCATTGGCACCATTGCCGGCACGGCCAAGGCGACGCGCGAGCGCCTGGGGCCCCGCGGCGAGATGGCCGTCATCTGGGTCGACGCGCATGCCGACATCAACACGCCCGAGACCAGCGGGAGTGGCAACGTCCACGGCATGCCCGTGGCGTTTTTGACGGGCATCGCCAGCGACAAGAACAAGGACTACTTTGGCTGGCTGGGGCCGGAGCACAGACTCAGTACCACGAAGCTGGTGTACATCGGCCTCCGCGACGTCGACGCCGGCGAGAAGCGCATTCTGCGGGAGCACGGCATCAAGGCGTTCAGCATGTTCGACATTGACAAGCACGGCATCGGCCGCGTCATGGAGATGGCCCTCGCCCACATTGGCACGGATACGCCCATCCACCTGTCCTTTGACGTCGACGCGCTCGACCCCATGTGGGCGCCCTCGACCGGCACGCCCGTCCGCGGCGGCCTGACCCTGCGCGAGGGCGACTTTATCTGCGAGTGCGTGCACGAGACGGGCAGCCTGATCGCCGTGGACCTGGTGGAGGTGAACCCGAGCCTGGCGCCGGAGCAGGACATGGGCGCGCACGAGACGGTGCGGGCGGGCTGTTCGCTGGTGCGCTGCGCTCTGGGCGAGTCTCTGTTATAGGTGGTGACGATGTTAAATGTTTGGGAAAGAACGGCGCTGTAATGACGAAAACCTAGAGGGCAACTGGACAACAGCTGGGATACATAGGTTAATGACACAATAATCATGGGACTACAAAAGAAACAGAGACCAAATCGACATTGTTTATTTGACCGTGATTTGCTCGGGGCGTGAGGCATCAGATGAGATGTGAAAGCTGGTGATACTTCCCGTCATATTTTTCTCGTAGAATGAGCACTGTTTCACTTCTTACTGGCTTGCCTAGAAGGATAAATTCCAATACCTGATTTTTGTCGGTATTTTTCTAGCCATTTTCTTTTCTATTATTTTTTAATTCTGAAAAAAAAAAAAGGTTAAACAATCCACTGTCTGCTGTTGCCTTTATTTCTCGTCAGTAAACAAGAATAAAGTTAATAAAAAGACATTGGGTCGTGGTAAACTTTGCCAAAATCCACGAGATGGATAGTTAGACCTGCCAGCCGTTATTATTGACCTTTAAAGGCCGTCTCATCTGCATCATCTCTTCGCCTACCCGGCTATTCTTGTGCAGGGCCAGACTCGCGGCTCTTTCTCTACTTTCGTGTCCACATCCATATCCAGCCGCCCGGGGATACGTTACCAGCGAAGCGTCATTTAACCACCGGTGATAAAATAGGTGGAGGACACAAGGTTGTCGACACAACATCGTGGTAGCTGAGCCGGAGAAGACGAGACGAAGAGGACAGACTATGGGAGAAGTGATGAGAGGTGAACGAGAGCATTGGAGAAGATCAAGGTGATGGTCGTAATCGAGGAGCGAAAGAGCCAGAGGAAAGGACTAATCAACATCCAAAAATACACGAGCACCAAGGTCGCGGGCTCACAAGTTGTACAAACCTCACCGGAGAAGACAGAACTGGAATGGGGGACGGCCTGGATAGAGTATTAGAAGCAGTCGAAGCAGTTTGTGGACGCCATCAAGAACAGTTTAATGGAATCAGATTAAACAAAGCAGACGGCAGACGGCAGAACGACAGTGACAAACGTCGATGGTTTACGGACGATGAGCAGGGGCAAAGTCGACAAGTCGACAAGTGTCGTCCAGCTCGGGTACTTCCAGCAGAGAAAATAGGAATTGTAATCGCGCAGTCAAACATGTTGAACAGAGAAGTCTGTTGTCTGTTGTCTGCCTTTGGATGTTCACCTGCCAGCTGTACAGCTGTGCATCTGCGGCATAAACGACAGGATAACGCATAACACACTAGCAACACCTCACCGACTACTGCAATGTCTGTGGCTGGCCGGAACAGCCTCATTTTGTTCCTTTGTATTTTGTGCACGTATCCCCTGTATGTCTCTCGTGTCTTTGATGTCTCTTGACGTTCGTGTGGGATGTTCGAGAAGGGTGGTGCAAAGCCGGAAGAAGGGAAGAAAGAAAAGGAAAAAGAAAAGAAAACGAAGTATGCATGGAAACGAGGAGATGCACAAGCTCAACAACGTACGGCGGCGGAGACTCCGTCCCGAGCAAGCGGTGAAGAATCAAAGACAGACAAGAAGGTACGACATCGAAGAGACAGAGACAAGGGAGACAGCTCAACAGCAAGACAAGAATAGAAGTCGGACAGTGGACTTTTGTGCGTTGGTGTGTCTACTTTATTGGTGTCTACTGTCCGGTCTGTTTATTGTCCACCGTTGGCCAAGTCAAAGAGGAGAGTCAGGCTCGATCAGGGTCTTGCATACCCTTTCCACGTTGAATAGATGATCTTGTGCGTAGATATACAGTGCCTATCACACGTTGTCATGCATTCCTCAGTCTCTCACAGCCTCTTCGTCCCGTCTTGGCTGACGGGGAGACGGGGACGAGAATAAAGAAAGTGGACTTTTTTTTCACAAGCTCACAATCGACGGTAACGACGTAGGACAAGACAATTGGGTTGACGAGGGTCGCTTTGAATCGATAGAGATCGGCTCCTAATACGAGGTGACGGGGATTTTGGAGGCATGTTGAGGCGGCCTGAGGGACCAAAAGTCTTGGCTGACGATGGTTATGGGGATTGTGCAGTCTTCTGGTCCAGTGCCGACGACCTTACGGGGGGCAATTGGAGGCTGTGGGGGCTGCGCGAATGCGCGCGAATGGCCCTGTATTGTAGTGCGCTGGGGGCGACAGTGGGCATCCGCGGCGGCATCGGACAATATTATTCGTCGACCCGACCTACAACGACCCTGCATTTTGGGGACTTTGTGCCTTCTCCATCACGAGGTCAGGAGGTCTACCGCTGGACAAGCGCAGCCTGGCTGGTCGACAAGTCCATCGACACTATTGACCAGGTTTTGACCTGATCAAAAAAAGGGAATACGAGGAAACGAGGAAACGAACAATGCGAGATCGCGAGAACACAACTGACAGGCGAGAACGGACTGTCCTCCATAATTCATGCACATGCACAAGTACAACAGCGGAGCATCCGTTGCGGTGGAAATGTACTTCGTATAATTCGGGTGGAAGAGAGAGCTGCGTTGAATTACGAGCCGTGTTGAGCATGCTGAGCATCTTGTACTCTTTACTTGTGGCTGAATGTCGCACGACAGAAAGAAAAAAAAAGACAGAAAGACGGAAAAAAACAGAAAAAAGCAGAAAAGATGTCGTGAACGACAGGAACAGCCGAGAAGAAGTGAAGACGACGAGAGGAACAGAATAAAAAGAAAAGGATGTGCAAGACAGCCGGCAAACAACTAAAATAAGAAACACTCTCAGCAGGTACCAAAATTACGGTAAAGCTGGTCATTGAGAAGAAAGAGAGAGGCGGTTTGTTGGCAGCTGTTTTTCACCCGACTCTTCAGACGCAAAGTGTGGGGCAGAGATCGACACGATTTTAGGGCGATCGGCAGGCCTCACTAAGAACGGCAGTCGAATGTTGGTGAGTGGTAGCTGGCTGACAGGGTGGTCGTTACAGTGGGATACAGGCGGAAAAGGAAAGGCGTCCCTTGCAGTTTGTGGAGTCCTTGGGAAAGGTGAGAGCGGTTGAACACGAGAGGAAAAGCAAGCAGAACAGTAGCAATAAAAAAACAGGTAAAAGAATCGACAGGAATAAGAATAGAATTGAAAACTCGTGTGACAGCGACGATCAACCATAGTGCTGGTCCTTGGAGACGTGTCCCAAAATAGGGCTGCTGGTAGGCCTTGCCATTTGCCTCTTTCTGCGTAACGATACATTCAAGGGCAAAGGCGATTCAAGGGCATCAAGGGCGTCAACTCCAAGCTGGAGAGGGAGGCACAACAGGGAGACAAACAACGACAAGAAGTCGAAATAGAGAAACAAAATAGTGCAAAGAGAACCAAAGCGAAAGCGAGACATGGCAAACGCCAAGGTCCGAGATCCACGATTGCGGCACGATTTAGACGGATGTGTATTATTGCTTGGAGTTGCTTGGAGTGTGTAGCCTGTAATACTAGCATGGTGGACGGAGTACCTCGACTTTCTTTCTTTCTTTTTTTCCCCTTCGTTCCCTCCATGTCTTGGAGCATAAAGAAACACGAGACATCTCCGCTGGCGAGAAGACGAAAACCGGGTTGCAAAAGAAGCCTTTCCTTTTTTGTTTGTCGTCTTGTTCCTTTTTAACCTTTTTTACCTTTTGTACCTTTTACTTTTTTCACCCTCTTCCTTTCCGTCTCGTACCTTGCCGATACCTTGCCGTTGTTTTTCTTTTTTCCTTTTTCGTTCGTATAAGCTCTCCACATATTAACCGCCCCTTGACTACGTCACATCGGCCGCACACTGAAAGAGAAAAATAGAGAGACTCACGCAAACATCTGCACTTACACAGAACGCCCGACTACCTATCATCTATTTCCATATTCATCCACATCTGCCTCATCTCGACATATATATATCGCGTGTCTCTCCCTTCCTTGACCCTGACTTTTTGTTCTTCATTCTCATCACCAACATCAACAAACAATCACTTTCAGACACTTGTACACTTGGCATCTTCTCGTCCATCGTCAAACTCTCTTCTCTCATATCATAGTAGCCTTTACAAACCCACCACATCCGCAAAATGGTCGCCGCAAGTCCCCGTGCCCTCGTCGGCCTCCTGGCCGCTTCTACCGCCACTCTTACTTCGGCTGCCGCCGTCCCTGCCATGGCCGCCCGCGACTCTAACCCGGGCTGCACCGCCGCCTCGTTCCACGACTTCAACTGGAGCATCGGCGAGTTTGTCTTCAACAAGTCCATCACCTTCTCGACGCCCTCCCACCAGATCGCCTCGGGCGTCGTGCAGTTCAACCTGACCAACCCGGCCCTGACCTACCCGGCCGTCTGCCAGGCGTACTCGACCCAGCTGTCCGAATTCTTCTACGGCAACCAGGTCTACGAGTGCCAGTCCGAGGGCGCCGGGACCGCGACGACCTTTACGTTCAACGCGCCCTCGAGCACGCTCAACATCAACCAGACGTGGACGTGCAGCGACGAGGACGCGCAGTACCCCGACACGTTCATCTACGCCGGCCAGGTCAACCTGACGCTGGAGTGCGCGAGGTCCACCTACCAGAACCCCGACTGGCAGATGGGCGAGATCTACAGCAGCGACTTTACCAATTGCAAGCAGACGGACGTGACGGTGCCGCCGTACCAGGAGGAGGCGGAGGCTTAAGCGACACGAAAGGCGACACAAAGTGTCGTTTGAGAGTTGTTCGCGTCTAGTCTTTTGATCTTTTAATCTTTTGATCTTCTTTCTGTTCATCTTTATCTTCATCTGCCTTCATATTCATTGCCTTTCTGTTTCAACTCATGATAGACGGTCGGCGTTCTTACGACAAACGACATGCATAGTATAGTTCAGTCACGTATTTCTTTCTTCTTTTCGTCTTTCTTACCTTAATTTCTTCTTTCTTCTGTTCTATTATGTCTTTGCATAGGTGTACCATATCGAATAGATTGCTCATCATCTCATCATACCTCATACCTATGAATAATATGAATATCCCTACAATCCCATGATGAAATGCTGTGAGCAAAGTAACCGTGAAATGAAGTAAATGATTGATTGCTTGATGGTAATAAATATAAACAGTGAATATGACAATATGCAGTAGTGGATATCAATAATAGTGCCTGAAGCAGTCTGCGTCGCTGCCAGGCCGTTCGTTCCTTCCTTTGTCGGTTCTTTCCGAAAAGGTTCTTTCCGTTATGGTTCCTTCCCATATACCTTCCCAGTTTCCCTTGTCCTTTCCGGGTCGCTTGTTCCTGCCTTTGCGGCACTGTGTCAAGTCAAAATGAATGCTCCATCACCGATGATCGCTCTGGTTTTATGTCTTATGTCCTCCCTTTGGTCGATAGCCGTTGTCGGCATCGTCGACCTCCCTTCGGTCGGTCTCCTCCGCTACCTCGACTCCCCGCTCGCGTACCTCGCTCCCGCATAATCGTACGACGCCATCGACCGGTTCCCGTCGTGCCGGCCGTGGCTGCCGTCGGCACTGCCGTTGCTGCTGCCCAAGTCGTGATCGTGGTCGTCACTTGCCAAGGCGTCCTCCTTGAGCCCGCTCTGGCTCTCGTTGTCGTTGTGTGGCAGGTCGCGCATCTGGTAGGCGCCCTTCCTAAAGCTGCTGCGGGCACGGCTGCCGCCGCCAGAATGGCCGTGGCTGCCAGTGCCGTCGGCCGTGCCGGCCGTGCCACCGGCGGTCGAGATCTCCTTGCCGGAGAGCGTGCGGATGAGGGGGCGGAGGGTGGCGATGGAGGCGCACATGATGCCGCAGTTGAGCTCGATGGTGGTCCACCAGGAGGTCGGGGCGTTGTCCCAGGTGCCGTCGGTCGAGTTGAGGGCGGCGCGGAGCGTGAAGAGGCGGACAATCGAGATGATGCACGTGAAGAAGCCCAGGCAGAAAAGGGACATGACCAGGCACTTTTGGCGGAGCGGCAGGCGCAGGGAACGGATGGCCGGGATGGGCACCAGGAACAAGATGAAATCGGTGACAATGTTCATGATGGACGTCAGGTACCAAACCACGAGACTCTCGATGCACTTGTCGGCCATGCTCGGGATGAAGATGGACACGGGGATGCACGCAAACGCCACCAAGAATTCCTGCGTGATGCCCCAGAGGGCCAGGAACAGGATCAGCCAGAAACAGACGACGCGTGTGAGCTCGTCCCGGAAGATGCGGCGGTACTGCAGGAGGAACGAAATCTTGGTACAAATCTGCGACAGGTTGTACAGCACCTCGCCCGCAAACAACGACTTGAGCTGCACCATGGTCTCGCTGTCGGTCACCAGCCAGGAGTGCCGCCCCAGGCCGTTTTCCGCCTGGATGATGGTCGACGCCGTCACGCCGACGGCCAGCACGGCCGCCACCACCATGGCGTAGTCGTCGATGCCGGGCGAGTGCACAATGGCGTGCCGTGTGTACATGCGGAGCATCACCACAAAGGACGCGGCAACACTAAAGGCGACTGCCGTGCCGACCAGAATGGGCACCCGCGTCTCGGCATCGAGCGCCGGGTCTTCGCCGGGAACGTGGGACATGCCGAGGTGTGTGCTGACACGACGAAGTCGTGTTAACGTTGCGTCGAGTGTTGAGCGTTGATGTGTCGATGTACTGCGTTGCCTTTTCAACGAACAGTACAAAAGTCGCGATGGGTCGTCATAGATGACAGGCGAGGTGTGTGATGCAGATAATGATCAAGTTGAAGATGATAAAAAGAAAACAAAAAGATGGAGAAAGACCCACTCGACGGCCAGCGTCCCATCTGGATCTTTATATCAAAACTGACAGATCGAGGAGAGACCCATAAGACCCAAGAAGAAGGGGGAAAGAGACACAGAGTACCAGGAAACTAGACAAAACCTTGATCCGACCGATAGCCAAGCATGATGGTTCGGGGTATGCTGTCTGCGTCTCCGTCCGTGTCTGTCTTTGTCGACGTGCGTCTTCCCCGTCGAGCTAGGACCCTCTGTGCGTTCTTGGATGTTGCGTTCGTCGTCTGTGTCCTCGAAACTCTTGACGGTCTGGAGTTTGTGAATCTGGGGATCTGGTACCGAACAAGTAGGCGTTGTGGTTGGGAGGGTTGAGGTAGGGGGATGCGAGCAAAAGAAAAGAATAAAAAAAAGAGAAAATTGAGAAAAACAGCAGGATATTGACGGCACTTGATGAGATGAGGAGACAAAACAATCCAACAAGAACAGGACACAGACAGTCGCAGACGAGAACACACACAGAAAAAGACACAAACACTGGCAAACAGTCGACACGGACGAACGAGTCCAGATACAGTTAACTCTGTCAAACACACAGACATTGACTTCTCACCGGCATCCACTCTTGCCCGCTTGACCCTTGTCTTTTCCTCTCTGTACCCCATGATGCCCAGTCCTTCCCGCTGTCACAGTCTCCTAAAAACATAGCCTTGTTCAGAGAGAGGAGTGCTCGCTTCCTCTTGCCTGCCAGAGAAGAAGAGAAAACGCCACGCTTGGTCTGTTGCGCATACAACAAGGATCCCTGGTCGAGGATGACGGGCAGGCAAACCAAAGGTCTTTTTCTGACGACGCACAGAAAATCCGCCGTCCGTCTCTTGCACATATCAAACGATCAAACGGATCGTCCACAGGCCGCGGCAGGGGCCCTTTCTTTTCTGTGTACGGAGTAATTACTGCGTAGAGGAAGAGGAGATGACAATAACGGGGTGAAGAGACTGCTGTTGCGAGAGGTCGAGATGGAGTGAAGCATCAAAATTCATTCTCGACACTCACTCATCCCCCTTATCCTCCCTTGACACGGCACGGTTGACTCGCCCGTCTACACCCTTCTGCAGCCTCCCGTCTTTGTCGACTCTTTTTTTTTTACTGCCTTGCCCTTTGGCGTATGCAGGCCGCCTCCCGTCTGTCTTCCGTGTGCAAATATTTTTCTGCATCAAGAAGAGAGGGAAAAAAAAAGGACAACGCCAATTCGGCACTTGGCTCTGCCGCTGCAGAGTTCTGGTTTAAAGGGTAATTATGCTACAGGAGGCAGCTCAAGCACCTCCATCACCTAACCCCAAACTCATCCGATGACAGACCCTTCCACACGACAATCGACACTCTACTCCGTACATGTCGTGAATATATTGATTGATGATAGTGTGTGCACTTTATTTACTCCGTATCTCATCAGTTGTCTTCCCTCCACTACCGGTCTGCTGGGAAGATCATTGCTTTGCGGGGAAAGTGTTGCGTCGTTGCGTTGTGGCGTCCTTGTAGGCAGGCCAGGGTCTATTGCCAATTGTCGTCTTGGTCGCGTTGGTGAAAGACCAGTTCGTCCACACGCTCGGGCCTCCTTTTTCTGTCCCCTCTCTTCTCTCCCTCTTCCCCTCCCACAACCCCTGTTTCGTCACATCCTACGACGTGCGCACAGGCCAGACGCGGGAGTCTCTTTTCTTTTTGTCTGATGTATCTTCACTTTGAAGCCGCCGTTGACGAACTTGGTGACTCGGTGGCTTGACGACGCGACGACGCGACGACACATGGACTCTTTTACCAAGCCGCTGAATAATGGAACAGGGGTTGGTAGGACTGGAGACGACCTCACATCTGGCCTCGATCAGACACGCACACTCTGAGCGTAAAGACCACTGTTGCACCGCCCATTTCTCGTTTTGAGCGGACGAACTGACAGGGAAGAAGAGAGGAGAGAGCCTGGAGCCCACGTGAGTGCGAGGAGCGAGCGAAGCGAGGACGCTCTAGCAGCGTCACATCGTGCGATGAGCACGTCCATAAAAGTACGACATACAAACCTCCCAATTCAGCTCGCCACAGAAAAGTCCAAAGCACTCTGGGCAGGCAGAGGCAGGAAACAGAAAGCAGGCTCGTGGTGGCTCCTTGGTATTTTGTAGGGTGCTCTTCTGAGCCCGTGTGTCGTACGGAGTACTCCGTACATGTACGGCAATAAAGTTCTGACCGGCGAGACGTTGTGATGTCTTTCATGCCTCGATACTTCATATTGAAGCCAGAGACTGCCGCCAAGGCTGAGAACGGACACTGAAGCAGTGCCGCAGACGCACAGAGAGCACAGAGCCACAGGGCACAGCGATCACTAAACGGCAATTGATGCAGACAGTCTCTTTGCTTGGTGAAAAGGAAAAGGATCGCCAATGCGAGACACTTGACGGAGCTGGTCGATGTGGTGATCCCGTTTCTGCCAAGGTTACCAGGCTGAGAGAAAAGGCATCAAGATATCAAAGACATCAAAGACATCCAGACAATACGACAATGGTGACGGACAGCCTGTTGTCTGCCAGTTTCCTTTCTCCTCGCACGACCTTTGATTTCGCCATCGGTTGTTGATCAGTGGGAATCGTTCTGGTGCACATCCGTACATCCTTTTTCTCACCATTCCCGTTATCATCAGAGCAGGAGGCATGGACGGTTTCAAAATGGTCAAGACTCTATTTTGGGAACAGGAATATGAATATGAATAGAAGATGAATATGAATATTCAGATACCAGTGGGAAGAGGAGGACGTCAGATGGAGAGAACCCGAATAGAGGAGACATAGAGGACGACGATAACGGACACTGACAAAAAATGGACGACACCGTATGAGGTAGGCATGAACGCATGACCACAAGAAAATAAGAAAAGGCCAAGCCTGTCTAAACGCATTGGCCAGGTCTGGTCGCGGGGAACGAGAAGAGTCGAGGAGGGGGGGAAAGGAGGCAGAAAGTCCAGACTCACGGTTCGCTTTGACGCCTCGTTACAGTTCAGTCCAGTGGACAAAATGCAAAAAAGTCCACTGTACGGCGTAGACTAGTGATTTGGTTACCCTATCAATTACACATCTAGCGTCCTTTGGCGCGTATTTTAGCGTGCTCTTCCCCTGTTTTTGACATTAGCTTGGCGCTATTGACCTGAAAGTGGTGTAAGTCGTAGGTGGGTTGCTGTTGGTTGTTGATTGTTTTCAGCTCTTGTCTTTTTCTACAGCTATCTTTCGCTTCATTTCACCGGCAGTCAATAGTCGTCTTTCATTAACTTTGCTTCCTTTTTCCTAGATCTAGATTCTTGTTTGCAGTGGAGACAATAGAAGTAACGAGGAGAAGAAAGCAGAGAGTTGCGGAGTAGAAAGAAGAAACATCCGCGGGGCAACCCACAAGAACGCTGTCACATTGCCACGTTCCTGACGGCTCCTGTTGGTTTTCCTTTATTTCTCTGTCGAGGGACTCGTCGTACAGCCTTTGTTTTCGTACACCACAATTCAAACATACACATCGGACATCACTTGTATGCAACAGAAGGGGCAGAGAAGGAGGAAGAAGAAAGCAGGAAGACGAAGGAGGGAAGACGATGAAAAAAGAAATACGGAGTAGGAAGCCTAATCTCCAAACATCCAACAGTCATCGTGTGTGTGGAGCAGAGACAGGGGAAGAGGCTGCAAGAATCCCGTTTTGGAGGAGGGAGAGAGGGATTGCGATGGGTACTGACGTTTGGAAAGGCGAGTAGACGGGGGAGAGAAATCATTAAGGAACAAAGAAGAGAGAAGTGAAATACGGAATACGCAGGCACTCAATGACTTTTGAAGATACGATTGATCGATTATGCCATTCTCTTCTTGTTTTACGTTGCACATGTGCGCCCAACTGCATACCGGATACAGGAGCTTCCACGACAGTGGACATGTTGTAAGAGACTTGGAGGGACCACAATGATCGTGCTACGAACGACCTTGCAGAAAGTGACGAACGATAGGGCTCGAAGGATCGAGAGACGAGGAGGATCTTGAACTAGCAAAGCAACATAAAACGACTTGAATATCAACTGCCGGCAAGAGAATGGAGACAACAAAAGTCTGTTTTGTGGGCTCTGATGGTTGGGGGATGCAGAAAATTGCAGGATGCAACGCATACGCAGTGTTGCCTTCCTTGGAGTATCCTTCTGTTGCTGCATCATCTGTGTTCCCCTCTTTTTTTTTGTCGCCTTTCCTCCTCCTTGCAAGATGGCCTCTGTCTTCCCCGTCTCTGACTCCGCCTGCTGCACTCCTTTACGCTTCTTTATCTTGGCCATTATCCCAGCGTTGCAGCCTGCCGCTGTGATTGAAGAATGAAAATCTCTTTTTTTTTTTTTTTTTTTTTTTTTTTTTTTTTTTTTTTTTTTTGGGTATGCGTTTATAAAATAAAAAAAGTTTAAAGGGAACCCCCCAGTGTTTTTTGTGTGGTTGGGACGTACTTG